>LBNU01022127.1:105306-130736 GCA_014162995.1 Artemisia annua | reverse complement strand
TCTTTTCCTTTTGACACATTTGCATTTTCATTGATCGGTTGAACCACCGGAGGTTGGATATTTTCGGTCCTTCCTTGGTGAATAGGAATTCTCGTATCCGTTGTTACCTCGGTTGCACGGTCCACTACCTTTGAAGGAGGAGAATAAAAGGTAGTTGGAACCGTTGGTCCTTTGTATGAAACTCCACTGCGTGTTGTGATCGCCTTGACATCGCCCCTCGGGTTAGCGATCGTGTTGTTAGGAAGAGACGTGGTACCTAAACCCGAGGGTCGATCATTTAAAGACTTTTTCATATCAAACATTTCCTTAATCAACATTTTGGTTGTTTCTTCGTGATTTTTAAGTTGTGTTTGCTGACTTTGCATGATAGTTTGTTGGTTTTGATTTTGACGAAGTAATTCTGCCAACAACTCGGTCGATTGATTTTGAACAACTCCTTGGTTTTGATTAAAAGTTTGCCCACGGGCGTTGTTGTTGAAACCTTGGTTTTGAAAATTTTGACTCTCATTATTAAAGTTTCCATAATTAGCACCTTGATTTCCAAAATTTCCATGATTACTTTGAAAGCTCCGATTTTGGTTAAATCCTTGATTTTGATTCTGAAAACCGTGAGTTACTCGACTTTGATTCTGATTAACTTGATTACCACGATTTTACACATTTTGGTTTGGAGGCGGGTTATGAAAACCAGGTGGTGGTCCAAGTTAATTGGTTGAACGGTAGCTGAGAAGATTTCGATCTCCTTGGGGTTGGTAAGCGTTACCACCCATGTTAGCGGCGTACACGTTTTCGTGAGCATGGTTACCAGTTGTTGGACACTCGTAATACGAATGGGGACCACCGCATGTTTCGCAACTTCGGCTAACTGCATTGACGGTTTGAGAAGTTTGTTCTTTGTTTTGAATTAAAAATCCCATTTGTTTTGTAAGAGCAGCAATAGCATCAACGTTTTGTTTGTTAGACTCGATAACGTGAGACAAAACATCGTCGTTAGACTTGTTACTAGCACTTGAAACTTGTGTTTTATTTCGAGAAGTTCTAACTTTTGCTTTGTTTTCAATAATCATGAAAGCTTCTTTAGTATTTCGAGCTAACAAATTACCACCAGCAGCAGAATTGAGCGAATCTTGATCAGCGGGATTCAAACCATTGTAGAATGTATCAATTTGATGCAATTCAGAAAACCCGTGATTAGGACACTTTTCAAGTAACTCTTTGAAACGATCCCAAGCCTCGCTGAATCATTCATCGAAAGCTTGTTGGAATCTAAAGATTTGAGTACGAAGATTTGAGGTTTTGGAAGGTGGACAGAAATGGTTAAGGAACTTGTTGGCTAAATCATCCCAAGAATGAGTCGAATTGGGGGGGTTCTTTTTCTAGCCAAGTACGAGCAGCTCCTTTGAGAGAAAAGGGAAACAATTTCATTTTGACAACATCATAAGGAACTTGGTTGATCTTAATAGTTTCAGCAATGTCAGTTAAGTTCTGAATGTGAACATAAGGATCTTCATGATCAAACCCGTGAAAGGATATACCCGAAATGAGATTGAGTAATCCATGATTGATTTCAAAGTGATTTGCTTGAATATCGGGAATCACGATGGCTCTCCTCACACCTTGGAAAGTTGATTGGACTTGTTCCTCCATTGGACGTAAATCATAAAAAGGTTGGGGATCTCCTCCGTTGGGAGCCCCATTGGGTTANTAAGGATCTTCATGATCAAACCCGTGAAAGGATATACCCGAAATGAGATTGAGTAATCCATGATTGATTTCAAAGTGATTTGCTTGAATATCGGGAATCACGATGGCTCTCCTCACACCTTGGAAAGTTGATTGGACTTGTTCCTCCATTGGACGTAAATCATAAAAAGGTTGGGGATCTCCTCCGTTGGGAGCCCCATTGGGTTATGCACCGTTGTTGTTGTTGTTATTCATTTCCTCGAGGTTTGGAAGATTAACACGGTTTGGACGTCGTATAAAACTCTCGGGATTAGAAAGTGGTGGAAAAAGTTCGTTATAAGAAGAACGGGTGTTCATACAAAATGAAACAAATCAAAGTGAAACAAATTGAAAAAGTAAGTTGAAATGAAAATCTTTTTGGTTTTTATGTTTTATAAAAGAAAAATGAGAAATATTTTTTTGGTTTTTATAGGTTTTGTAAATTTTTTGTTTGTTGTTTTTATGTTTATGAAAAACAATAACTTCCAAAAGAAGGTTCTTCAAAACACAATACTCAACGATCTAATGACTTAATCTTATCACCCGTTCCTCGGCAGCGGCGCCAAAAATGACTTTCTTTTGCGAGTATTAGTTCTTTTGGTTTAGCGAGTATCACTTTTAGGTTGCGAGTTAGGGTCTTTGTTTAGCAAGTATCACGTTTTCTTTGCGAGTAAGAAATTTATTTTTGCAAGTAAGAAATCAATTTTTGCGAGTATCTAGAGTCAAAGTTTGCGAGTATTGGTCTAGTTCTATTTCTTTTATAAGCCAAGTTAGGCTTCTCTTTACCTCATCGTCTTTTCGAGTGAGGGTTTTATTTAGTTCAAATCTAAACGAAACTCTGTCGAATTTTTCTAAAAATCTTTTTAACTTAGTTTACTTTCTTATCGACTTAGTTCGTTAAATCTTTTAAAGCTTTACTTTTTCTTTTTTTTTAATTAGTTACTTTCCTTTTCGTTAATTAAATCTAAAAACCAAAAACAATTTTGCTTTCTTATTAAGCTTTTCTTTCTTATATTTTGTTTAATTTTTCTTTATTTCTTTTATTTCTTTTATCGTTGTTCTTAATCATTTTCGTTCATCAAAAATTACAAAACACCAAAAATATTTTCTTTATTACTTTCTTTTACCATTTGCAATTTCAATTTCATTTCTCTTAGTTTAATCTAGTTTTATGTTTTCTTTTCTTGTTAATTCTATTTCTCTTAAACACGTTTTCATTTTCTAATTTGATTATTAAATCTTAAAGTTTTCTTGTAGTGTAGTTAAAAACCAAATATCATCTTTCAAACCTATTCATCTCACATAACTCATGACACATTTGACTAGATCCATTCAACCCTCGTTGGGACTACGACTCGAGGTTTGTGCTTTGCACCTTGCTAGAACGGCCTCATCAATATACTTAGTTGAGGTATATTGATAAGCTTAGACATTTTCATAAGTATTACATTTTTATGTTACCTGTGTTTAAGTTTCGTGACTTAAGGGTTTAACATTAGTACTTACCGGGATCAAACTATGCCCTATATACTAAAAATCACAAAAGATAGACATTAAATTTTACCCTTTTGCCCATCTTGTGCCACGTTTAGTATATCCGTCTCATATTTGAGACAAGTATAAAAGTTACTTACATGACTCATCAACTAATATTACTGTACATGTAAATCTTGTTAATTACAGAAACTCTTATTTGTTTTCCTTGTCCATGTTTTGCCGTACAACACAAGACCAAAACCATATCACCCATCATTTACTTTAATTCAAAATACAAATTATACACAAGAGATGAAGGCCTAGGGGAGCTCAACATAGTCCAAGTATTGTTTTGGTGACCTATTGGTATAGTTGGAAGATATACAAGGTTTAAGGGCTGAGTTTATAAGGTTCTTACAAGGGTCATATAAGGTTGATTTCAAGATTAAAAATGGTGTACAATACTTGTTGAAGATTGAAGGACTTGTTGGTGATTGAAAGATTTAGGGTAGTGTTCTTGGGTTTTGGTGATTTTCATCCAAGAATTTGTAAGTCTATATTTAGTTTTCAAGTCTTTCATTCATGTTGATGTAAATTATATACCTTGTACAAGTCTTATATGTACTTTGACAAGATATGACGTTGTACATAAAATTTTAATAATGAAAATAAACTAGAACAAGCTCTAGATATGACTTATGAAGCTGAAATTCTGAAAAGCCCCAAAGAATGATTAAACTGATCATCTCAGTAAACTTTGAGGTTAAGGCATCTCGGTAGAGCTATGTCTTGTGATCGTTTCGCCGGGTGGAGCACCTCATAACTCATCCCGATGAATAAATGAGAGCACAAATGGTAAAACATGCCGAAAACTGCACACTGAACTTAGTTAGCTATAATCTCTTAAAAATTTCATAGAACCCTCTGTTGTACAAAGAATAAAATTTTTAGTTATCAATTTAATCTAATCAATGTCGCGAGACCCGCATCAAACCGAGTTATAGAACTCAACTTATAACTATTTTAGCGAGACTGCAGTATGCTGTCCAAAATTCTGCATTGACATACGACTATACGATAGCGAATTTGATATAAGTTATGAGATATTTAAGACCACGAGACTTATTTTGGATTGGTAAATACATTCAAATATTTTGCCGAGGACATAAACATAATGACTTGCGGAATTAATGGATTATTAGTGACATAAACCCGACCCTAGGATAACTTATCAATAGGGCTTGTTACTATTTTTAATAATACCTAAACTTTCATATTTTGTAAACTTACAAAATATGTACAATGTGAAAAGTGTATATATACTTTTATAAAAGTTATTTTGTACTTTCTCGTTAAATATCTAAGACGCGACTATTATATTTCTTAGGTCTTGCTGATTCCTTATTGTTGTGCTATACTTCTTTACACTATTCTTCCATACTTCTTGCCACCGTTATATTACTCACGTCACTACATTCCAAGGTGAGTTCATGCCCCCTATTTTAACTTGTTTCATAACTGTTTTGGGGGAGAATACATGCTCGTTTTTACATGAATGCAATACTTGTTTTACTTGAACATGCTACTTGCTTACTTAAACGCCAATTGCCTTACTCAAATGTTTCTTTGTTTACTCAAATGCTTTATGTGTTTACATGTAACCACCTACATTTCATGGGTATAGGGATACCTACATTGCTCAGGTATTGCATGATACCTACATTACATGGGTGCGTAACCAACTACATTTCATGGGTATAGAGATACCTACATTGCTTGGGCGCGTAGTCACCTACATATCTGACGACATTGTCAGGATTGCCAGATGACGACATTGTCATTGTTGCATTA
Source organism: Artemisia annua (assembly GCA_014162995.1). NCBI lineage: Eukaryota > Viridiplantae > Streptophyta > Magnoliopsida > Asterales > Asteraceae > Artemisia > Artemisia annua. The sequence goes on along the minus strand of LBNU01022127.1, from coordinate 125,687 downwards.
TCCCACTTACCATTTTTTAGCGATATTGCTACATTTATCTTTGACTCTTGGCTCAAATATTACTTTTGTTTTCATAAACCATATCATATTTGGCAGTGGGTTGCAAATACACAGGTTATAAGTCTTGTATGGGCGGGACTTGTAACTGAGTGGATTTACAATGCCTTTGCTGGGAAAATCTTCATTCAAATGCTTTACATTACTTTTTTTTTACTAAACTCTATGAACTCACCAACCTCGTGTTGACACTTAAGCATATTTTCAGGTATTAAGCAATGGCACGCTCCTAGAGGCTTTTGGCAGGGCATGACATGGTCATAGAAGACTCTGATATTCATATGGGGACCGTTTTAACTATTTTAAGGGCCAAATTCCGCACTATTTTTAACAATGTAAATTCAATACTTTTGTTAAACGATTTTATTCTAAATGATTGAGATGAAAACCGTTCTTTGCACTTGAGTTGAGTTGCACCCCAACGACATGTAAGCTTCCGCTGGACCCGATTTTGGGGGTGTGACATAATCATTCATATAATAGTTGTGCGTCATAACAAGTTTACACCAAGCTTAACATGAATACTCCAAATGATTGATTGTAGCATTTCACACAAGTATATGTTTTAGTTAATATTGTTTCTTGAATACTTGAATTTTCGATAATTAGGATTGACAACCCTTTTTAATACAAACTAGTTTATAATACTTTAATCACCAAAAATCCCTTGGGACGATCTCGACTTACCCACCTTTACTAAAACGGATGAGTATACTTGCTCGTATGTGTTAATAGTTAATCGGACAAGCGTGTTTATAAATTTTTAAAACTTGTACACACCGTGAGCACATCAAGTTTTTGGCGCCGTTGCCGGGGATTTGGCTAGATTTCTTAGTATTTTAGTTTGATAATCAAAAATTTGAGTTGCTAATATTTAAAAATTTAAAAGTAAAAAAAAAAGTTGGTTTTTAATGATCGGATGGTTTGCTCGGTAAATTTTTAGTTTTTTTTTTTTATTTTTGTTGTTTTTCATGTTATGTGATTAGTTAATGATTAGTTAATGTTAATTAAGTTTTTAGTTATGATAAGTTTTAATTGTTAGAATTAATTTCAATTAATTAGAAGTTTTAATTAAGTTAATGATTAGAATTAAATGTTTTAATTAGTGGTTAATTAATTTAATTAAGTAGGTAAATTTAATTTTTGATAATTAAAGTAAAGTTAATGATATTAATGTTCTTAAAAGTTTTTAAATTTTATGTTTTATGTTTTAATTAATTAAATAATTAGTATTAATTAATGTTTTTTAGTTTATAATTAAAAAATTAAAACAAAAGTTATTTTCCATTAAAGTTGTTTCTTAAATAAATAAAAAAAATTTTAGGGTCGATCTAACCGATCGGTTACAACCCGTAACCGATCCGGTTAGAATAGGTGCAACAATCCAACCGATCGGTTAGATTGAATACCGAACGGTTGGATGTTTCGGTAAATTTTTTAGTGATTTTTATTTTTAGTTGTTTTTGTGTTTTTATTGCTTTGGTTTGTTAACTTATTAGGTATTGTTTCATTTTAAGTATATTTTTGATTATGACTAACCCCAACGCTAATGGTTTGGTTGTTTTGTTGATGGTTATGTTATAGTTAGTAATTTGCTTTAATGAAATGGAGAGTTTAAGTCAAATTTCGGAATACTTAAGGAACTTGGAGGATATGTTCAAAGATTCGGGCGATTCTTTGGAGAGATTGGAAAGCATGTTAGAGAAAGCGAAAACGGATTTGGAAAATGGAGAAATAGTTGGGGAGAACGATGTTTGTTTGCCTAAGGAACCTAAGAAAAGGGTGGTTGTTTTCACACGAGCTCCTCTTAAGGAGTTTAATGCCCCACACATGAGGTTTGCTACACCTTGTGCCGTGGAGGGGATCAAGGCTTGGGATGCACAACTTAATATGGAGTATGGGGACAACTACATAACGGAGGATGTTTTAGACAAGCTTGGTTTTGTTCGTCTTGACTATGACGATTATGGTAGAAAGAAGGTTAAGGATGTGAAAGTGAACATTCATGGACACATTTTAAGGTTGACTTTTTTGTTCTTGATTATTGCAATTCTGATGAACCGGAGGTTGTTTTTGGTAGGGAATTTCTTGTGACTACCAAGTGTACGGTGGACTTTGCACTTAGTGAGTTAAGGATCAATATAACTGATTTGGAGGAAGAAAAAGAAGTGGATGTAATGATAGCGGAGTTATGTGAATGTATGGAAGAGAAAAAGGAAGGGAAGGAAGAGGTTTGTAAGATGGGAAAAGCAAATAGGAAGAAAGCACCACTAAACAAACTTACCCAACCCTCCAACCCAAAAGTAACTAATTTCACAACATCATCATCATCATCACTACCTAGTACACCACCAAATTCACCCAAAGTTACCCAACCGTTAACAAATGAACAAAAAGAAGCAATATTGGAGAATTTAGAAGGTAAGATCCATGAACTCATGGAAAAGAAACCAGTTATTGAGGTTTTGAATAATTACATGACCTATAGGAACAAGTTGGATTCGGTCATGATGGCAAGGTCAAGGTTGGAAGATACGACATTTGATGAAGTTGAGAGAGAAAGGATAGTAGAAAATGGGCTTCCTAAGAAGATGAGTGACCCAGGAAACTTTGTTTTACCAATAAAAGTGAACGGGACTACACCAATGTATGCGTTGGCCGACACGGGGTCAAGCGTTAGTGTGATGCCTTATCCGTTGTATCAAAGGTTAGGACTATGTAACCCACAACCTAACCAATCAAACCTTACAATGGCGGATAATTCGAAAGCTAAGGCTATGGGGGAAGTTAAGAATGTGCGTGTTCAAATAGGCTACCAACCATTCTTGTGTGATTTTCTAGTACTAAACATTCCGGTTGATAAGGAGTTACCAATTTTATTGGGGAGACCTTTCTTAAGAACATGTGGGGCAATAATAGATATGGGGCATGGAACCATGACCATTAATGATGGAATTCTTAAGCATACTTATTACCCTAAGCCTAGGAGAGGAATGAGAGATAGTAGTGATGAAGAAGAAGAGGATTACTTTGGATGTTTTGAAGTTGGAAGAGATGAAGAGGGAAGACCTAAATATGGGCCATTAACACTGTTGGGTTTAAAGCTAACTCTACTTCTGAGGTATCTCTACTGCTAGCAGACTACTCTACTGTTGTGACNTAACGCACATACGATTCACGTTTCTAAAGACGTTCAAGCTTGTTACCTTATAGGAGATTAGCCAGTTTTCTCTAGTCTAACGTAGATGAAACATTCACCCAAATACAATCACAACATACACATCACATGTTAATCAATAGTTAGGTTTCATTAGATCTAAGCAAACACAAAGTAAATTAGCCTAGCATGTTGAAAGAAAGACAAGCACAAGCATAAATCACACAACACATATACATATTGTATGAATAAAGACTTATCTTGGATTAAACATGAAAGTTAGAGGGGTTAGGATACCCACTAAGGCTTGTAATACACGAACTAGGGTTTAACCCTAAAGTTCTCCACTCCAAAATTTGACTTATGGTTCCACTAGGTTCTTTTTTTAAAATAAAGAAAAATCGTTCTATATATATAGAAAACGCGGGCTGACGGCGTCAGCCCAATAGGTGACGTCGTCAGCTCGGCGATTAGGGTTTTCTGACGGCCTTCCTTGACGTGGTCATAATTGCTGGTTCCAGATCTGTTGGGTTTAAAGCTAACTCTACTTCTGAGGTATCTCTACTGCTGGCAGACTACTCTACTGCTAGATGACTCTACTGATGTGACTCTACTGCTGGAAGGATACTGCTGTACTATCTCTGCTGCTTGATGATAAGTTTGTATACACGTCTTTATATTTATAATAAAGATGTTTTGTAATATTCTATTGTATTAGAATATCTTTGTCTTGTGTAGGAAGTTGATGTAAGCCCATAGGGTTCCTTGGTGTATAAAAGGTGATCTTAGGGTTAGACTAGAGTACGTATCATTCTAGTATTCATACACTTCAAGGTTGTAAAACCCTAGCACTATTCAGAGTGCTCGTATTAATTATATTGAAGTGTTTAAGGTGTGAATCACTTGTGTTTGTGTTCTTCTTAAGTTAATTATTATATTCCGCATAGTAATTAAGGTTACATACAAGTCAGCTTCTATACATTATTGTCTTGGTTTATCTAAGATAGTAATTCTAGATCAACTGCTCAACTGGGATCAACAAGTGGTATCAGAGCTTGTGATCTAGAAGCTGTGATCAAGAAGAACTCAACCAACTCACTTGTTTTCTTTTCAACACAACTATAACAATGGGTGATGAAACTCATATGGTGACTGCCTCCAAGGTTCCTATGCTGAAGCAAGGTGAGTACCAGTTATGGAAGATGAGAATAAGGCAATACATCCGCATGATTGACTACAAGATGTGGGATGCTATTATAAATGGTACTCAAACCACAGTGAATGTTGATGGTGCCTCTGTTTCTATCAAAGGCAATGAAGCTGAAGATTTCAAGAAGTTGGAGATAAAGGCCCATAGTATTCTTTTAATGGGAATACCTAATGAATTTCAGCTTGACTTTGAAGAAATTGAGACTGCTAAGGGACTTATGGATGCTGTAGAGACAAGATTTGGTGGTAATGAGGCCACTAAGAAGGTCAAGAAGAATGCTTTGAAGCATCAATTTGAGAACTTCATTGCTCTCAATGAAGAAACTCTCGATGGTACCTATAATAGACTTCAAAGACTTGTGAGTCAACTAAAGCTTTCTGGCTACATCATCCCTCAGGAAGATGTAAATCTTAAGTTTGTTAGAAGCCTTGCACCAGAATGGAGCATGCATACTGTTGTGTGGAGAAACAAGGATGACTTTGATACAATGAGCTTGGATGATCTATACAACAACTTGATGGCATATGAGACTGAGTTGAAGTCTACAACAAATTCTTCCACATCATCTGCTCAAAACATTGCTTTTGTTTCTGCTAAAGGTAATAATTCATTAGAGACTCACTCTGCTGCTTATGGAGTCTCTACTGCTAGCACTAGAAACTCTGCTGATGGGTCTGAAAACTTGGATACTGCAAGTGATGCTGCTATCTGTGCATTCTTGGCTGATCTCACAACAACCACNTGACTTTGATACAATGAGCTTGGATGATCTATACAACAACTTGAAGGCATATGAGCCTGAGTTGAAGGCTACAACAAATTCTTCCACATCATCTGCTCAGAACATTGCTTTTGTTTCTGCTAAAGGTAATAATTCATCAGAGACTCACTCTGCTGCTTATGGAGTCTCTACTGCTAGCACTAGAAACTCTGCTGCTGGTTCTGAAAACTTGGATACTGCAAGTGATGCTGCTATCTGTGCATCCTTGGCTGATCTCACATCAACCACACAAGTACTCAACTAAGATGCTGATCATATTGATGCTGATGACCTGGAAGAAATTGATATGAAGTGGCAAATGGCTATGCTAACCTTGAGAGCAAGATAGTTTTTGAAGAGAACTGGAAAGCAAATCAAGCTAAATCCACAGGGGAACTTGGGCTTTGACAAGTCAAAGATGGAGTGCTTCAACTGCAATAGGAAAGGTCATTTTGCTAGGGAATGCAGAGCTCCTAAGAAGGCTGGAGATCCTACCAAGAAGGCAGCAGAAGATTCAAATCCAACTATTGCTTTTATGTCTTGTGATGGTTTGGGTGATTATGACTGGAGTGACATGGCACAAGAAGAACCAAACCATGGTTTGCTTGCAGTGACAGGGCATAACTTTGCTCTAATGGCTTATGCCTCTTCATCATCTGGCTCAGATTCTGAGGTATCTAATGAAACTAATGAATCTTCATGTTCTTTTAAATCATGTGCTGACACTTTAGAAGAACTTAAGACTAGGAATGAGAGCTTAATAAAAGAAGTTGAGTTTTTGAAACTTGAAAACATTGGNATGTCTAATGATGGTTTGAGTGATTATGACTGGAGTGACATGGCACAAGAAGAACCAAACCATGGTTTGCTTGCAGTGACAGGGCATAACTTTGCTCTAATGGCTTATGCCTCTTCATCATCTGGCTCAGATTCTGAGGTATCTAATGAAACTAATGAATCTTCATGTTCTTTTAAATCATGTGCTGACACTTTAGAAGAACTTAAGACTAGGAATGAGAGCTTAATAAAAGAAGTTGAGTTTTTGAAACTTGAAAACATTGGATACAGAGTAGGTATTGCAAATGTTGAAAAGAAAATTGAATACATGCAAGAACTTGAAATAGAATATGTTGATAGGATTGATTTTCAGCGTGGTGAAATTGATATTAAAAATGCTGAAATAGAGATGTTTAAAAGAAAGTTAGTTGAGTCTGAAAAAGCTAGGGAATTAGCAATTGACGAAATGGATAAGCACATCATTAGAGTTGATAAACAAAAATATGCTACTTCTGTCCTTGATGGCCATGATAAAAACATAATTGAATGTCAACTAATGAGAAAGAAAAGTGGCATAGGATACAATGAGGTTCCACCTCCCATGAAAAGTGCATTTGCACCCCCAGGAAAGGAACTCTCATTTGTAGATGTTGAAGGGCTAATAAAAGAAGCATGTGAATTTAGTAAGTCAACTACTAAGAAACCAGAGGTTGAAAATTTAAATTCTGGTGCACCAATCATTGAAGATTGGGTGTCAGATTCTGAGGATGAATTAGATGAGTCAACCACTAGTTCAACACAGTGTGCTAAAAAGGAGGAAATTTCTCAAGTTGTTAAGCATAAAATTAATCAGGATAAGTTCCTAAAACCTGTGTTAGGTCATGCTTTGTCTAAAAGGGTTGTTAAGTACAAAGAAGTACCTAGAGATCAAATGAAAAGGTTTAATAACAAGCCTAGGGGAAACCAGAGAAGTTTTAATGGCTTAGTCTCAAACAGATTAGGCAATGAATTTCATCTTAATAGGAAGGCATGTTATAATTGTGGTAGTTTTGAGCATCTTATTGCTAAATGTGCTAACTATCAAAAACCTGTTTGGAACCAACATTCAAGAGTGAATCATCAAAATTTTTCAAAAAGAGATCACTCACCTACTAAAAGAAATATGGTTCCAAGAGCAGTACTGTTGAGATCTGGTGCTACTAGAACAATTGTTGCTGCTCAACCAAAAAGGCCTTTTCAAAATAAAACAACTGGGTCTACTGCTACTTCAAGAGTAAACTCTGCTGCTCAGGCAGGTTACTCTACTGCTATGTCTAAGAACCTACCAAACACAGTTGTTGGGCATCATTTTTATGCTGTAAAGGCCTCAGCTTGTTGGAGTTGGAAACCAAAATCAAATGCTTTAACTAAAGTTTCCAACAACAACAGTGCATCAATGGATCTCACTAAATACAATTATGTTGATGCACAAGGCAGATCCAAGTCAGTAATGGCTTGGGTCAAAAAGAGAAACTAATTTCTCTATTTTGTGTGCAGGGCAATCTACAAGATAAGCTAAAAGATCAAGGTATTATAGATAGTGGATGCTCTGGACACATGACTGGTGACATTTCCCAACTTGAAGATTTTGTGCCTATTGATGGAGGAAGTGTTGCTTTTGGGAATGATCCTACAGGAGGAAAGATTATTGGTATTGGTACTCTTAGGACTGGTAATTTGAGTTTTGAAAATGTGCTTTTAGTTCAAGGACTTAAGTTTAATCTCTTCAGTGTTTCACAAATATGTGACAAAAAGAACTTTGTTCTTTTTACTGACACTGAATGTTTTGTTCTTTCTTCTGACTTTAAGTTACCAGATGCCAAGCATGTGGTGCTCAAAGTTCCAAGGAATGACAACATATACAGTGATCATATAAAGAATATTGTTCCTAGAAGAGATGTGACTTGTCTTTTTGCTAAAGCCACTTTTGATGAATCCAAATTATGGCATAGAAGACTTGGACACTTAAATTTCAAAACTATGAACAAATTGGTAAAAAGTAACCTTGTAAGAGGTTTACCTACAAAAGTGTTTGAAAATGATGAAACCTGTGTTGCCTGTCAAAAGGGTAAACAGCACAGAGTATCTTTTAAGTCCAAAGCTGTGAACACTATTGATAAGCCTTTGCATTTGCTTCATATGGATTTATTTGGGCCTGTTTATGTGAATAGTTTGAATAAGAAGCAATTTTGTCTAGTTGTCACAGATGATTATAGCAGGTTTACTTGGGTATTCTTTCTAGCTAAAAAGGATGAAACAACTGAAATACTTAAGGCCTTTATAACTAGAGTTGAAAACCTGATGAATCACAAGGTTAAGATTATTAGATGTGACAATGGAACTGAGTTTAAAAATCATATCATGAATCAGTTCTGTGTTGGTAAGGGTATTGTAAGACAGTATAGTGTGGCTAGAACTCCTCAACAAAATGGTGTAGCTGAGAGGAGAAATAGGACACTAATAGAGGCTGCTAGGACTATGTTGTCAGATTCAAAACTACCTATACCTTTTTGGGCTGAAGCAGTGAACACTGCCTGCTATGTTCAAAATAGAAGTAAGATAGTTAAGCCTCATAATAAGACCCCTTATGAATTATTTCATGGTAAAAAGCCTATGATAGCATTCTTTAGACCATTTGGGTGTCCTATTACTATCTTAAATACCAAAGACCAACTAGGCAAGTTTGATGAAAAGGCTGATGAAGGATACTTTGTTGGATATTCTGTGAGCAGTAAAGCTTATAGAGTATACAATAAAAGAACAAAGTTTGTGGAAGAAAACCTGCATGTTGAATTTGATGAAAGTAAAAGCAATAGTGCAGGAACTGGCCCAGAATGGTTGTTTAATATTGATATGCTAACCAAAACCATGAATTATGTGCCAGTGGTTGTTTTGGATACTAATCATCTTGCAGGAAATCAATCAACTAACTCTGCTGCTAAGGAAGCTGGTTCACAGAATGAGTTTGTGTTGATTGAAAAGTTGAAGCTTGGATCAAATGGTTCTCCTACACAAGAGGAAAGCAGTTCAAAAGATGATGTTGTCCAAGATTCTACACCTGTAAGTGATGAAATTGTGGAACCAGTTAAGGAAACTACTCCTAGCAGCAGTCTTCCTGACTCTACTGCTAATAAGCACTCTGCTGCTGGACCAAGCAACACTACTGCTACACAAAAGTTTCCAACTTCACAGGGTATATCTTTTGCTGATTCAACATACCCTGATGATTCCACTCCACCTGGTTTGACAGAGATTTATACTGATACTGATGATGAATCCCTTGATCCAAGTATCTTTGGAGCTGAAGCTGATATTACTAATTTGGAACTCAATATTCCAGTTAGTCCAACCAAAACTACAAGGGTTCACAAAGTTCACCCCAAAGAAAATATTTTGGGTGATCCATCATCCTCTGTACAAACTAGAAGAATGACTAAAGAGCAAAAAGATAGCTTACACAAAGCTTTCTTTGCAAGATCTTTACATCAAAGGAACAGTCATAAAGATCTGCAAAATTGTCTCTTTGCTTGTTTTCTATCACAAATGGAACCCAAAAATGTTTATAAGGCATTATCTGATTCAAGCTGGTTAGAAGCAATGCAGGAAGAGCTTCTTCAATTCAGAATACAAGAAGTTTGGACCTTAGTTGAGTTGCCAAATGGGAAGAAGGCAATTGGTACTAAATGGGTTTTCAGATGTAAAAGAGATGAGAGAGGAATTGTGATTAGAAACAAAGCAAGATTGGTTGCTCAAGGATACACACAACAAGAAGGTGTTGATTATGATGAGGTATATGCTCCAGTGGCAAGAATTGAAGCTATCAGACTATTTTTGGCTTATGCTTCATACAAAGATTTTGTGGTGTATCAAATGGATGTTAAAAGTGCTTTTTTGTATGGGGAAATCAAGGAAGAAGTATATGTGATGCAACCACCAGGTTTTGAAGATCCTGATTTTCCTAACAGAGTTTACAAGGTTGAGAAAGCACTATATGGCTTGCATCAAGCTCCCAGAGCATGGTATGAAAAGCTATCTACTTATCTGCTGGATTGTGGATATAAGAAGGGTACTATTGATAAAACCTTGTTCATTAAGAAGAACAAAGGTGATATTTTATTGGTTCAAGTATATGTAGATGATATCATCTTTGGTTCAACAAGCAAGGCTATGTGTGAGGAATTTGAGAAGATTATGAAAGACAAGTTCTCTATGAGTTCCATGGGTGAACTTACATTTTTCTTAGGGTTGCAAGTTAAACAGCTGAATGATGGCATTTTTATCAGCCAAGATAAGTATGTGGCTGAGATTCTCAAAAAGTTTGGATTTGAAGATGCCAAACCTGCAAAGACAACTCATGACAAAGAAAAGCCATTGGTAAATGATGAATCTGGTAAAGAGGTGGATGTTCACTTGTACAGGTCCATGATTGGGTCATTGATGTATCTTACAGCTTCAAGGCCAGACATTATGTTTGCTGTATGTGCTTGTGCAAGATATCAGGTTACTCCAAAAGAGTCTCATCTTCATGCAGTAAAGAGAATTTTTAGGTACTTAAGGCAACAACCCAAATTGGGGCTTTGGTATCCTAAAGATTCACCATTTGAGTTGGAAGCATATTCAGACAGTGATTATGCTGGAGCTAGCTTTGATAGAAAATCCACAACAGGAGGTTGTCAGTTTTTGGGAAAAAGATTGGTGTCATGGCAATGCAAGAAACAAACTGTGGTGGCAAATTCTTCAACAGAAGCAGAGTATGTTGCTGCTTCAAGCTGCTGTGGTCAAGTACTTTGGATGCAAAACCAATTGCTGGACTATGGGTACAATTTTATGAACACCAAAATTTACATTGACAATAGCAGTACATTGTGCATTATCAAAAATACTGTTTTTCATTCTAGAACTAAACATATTGAGATAAGACATCATTTTATCAGAGATTGCTATGAAAAGAAATTAATACAAGTTGTTAAAATTCATACTGATCTAAATGTTGCTGATCTACTTACTAAACATTTTGATGTGGGTAGATTTCAGTTTTTAGTTGCAACTATTGGTATGAAAAATCTCTGAAAAACTTGTCTCTTTATGTCTTGTTAAAGTTTTGTACAAGTATTTTGCACTGCTATTGGTCTTAATAAGTTGTTTCTATTGCTGGTTAAACTCTGCTGCTCATACTCTACTGCTAGAGTATAACTAAGCAGCATAGTGCTCTGTTTGTGTTTGTGTGTTGGACTAATCTTTTGCAGGGTCAAGTCAAGTGATTATGGTGTTCTTTTGAGCTATTCAAAGATTGAAATCAAGTTAAATAAGAACAATACATTTTCATTCAAAAGGCTATTACAAGGTTGATATCCAACATCACAGATAACAAAACACAACTGACCCTAACACACCTGACACCTGACACCTAACCCTAACAGCTACTACATGGGGCGTTTTCCTTTTGCCTTGGACTCTCTTTTGTCTTGTTCTTGTGCAACCCTGGTGAAAGCTCTAATCAAGTCTTGAGCATCTGGTATTGTCCTGTTCCTGCCCATGGATTCTGTTGCAATACTCCATACTCTTGGACAGGCTAAACTTATCACAACTTCCCTAGGTCTAGAAGATCCCTCTGCTTGTGGAGCTTGTGACTGAGGAGTAGGGTTTGTTGCTGGTGGAGCTTTTGTTGCTGGTGATGTTGGTGCTTGAGTTGCAGTATCTGGTGTTGGAGGCCTGGTTTCTTCCCATGAAGGCTCATATTGCAGTTTTGTTAAATGAGCACTTAAAGCTTTCAATAAAGCTTTAGGCATGTATTCTTCTGCTGGGTAATACATTGGTGGTGGCTGTGATGTTTGACCAACTGGTGGTGGCTGTGGTGCTGGTGGTGGATTAGTTGCTTAAGGAGGCTTATAATCTCTATGCCAAGGGAGATACTTAGCATTGATGTCTTTATTGACTCTCCTGGCTTGTTCTTTGGTTCTACACCTACGCCTTGGTGGTCGATATGGTGGCAAGTAAGGGGGTGGTGGCATCCTATTTTCAGTGGATTCAGAATCACTTGATGAATCTGATGAGATGTTAATATATTCTTGATTATTTGCCATGGATGTTGGTGTTTGGATGATCGATTTTGTGGTGGAATAAAGTTGTTGTTTAGGGTATTTGATTTGGTTTATGAATAGAAGTGATCGGCTTTTCTATTTATAATGGATCAAATTAGGGAAAAAGTTAATGCGTAGTTGGTAAGTCTCATTAACTAAGACGACTTTATAGAAGGCTTGATTTCAGTTTAAGTCAACTCTGCTGCTGTTTTTGATCAACTCTGCTGCTGATTTGGTCAACTCTACTGCTAAGGGTGCTGCTAGCTTTTAAGCTCTACTGATTGGCTTACTGGATTCAAGTTTTACATTTTCTGGTTGATTAGCATGATATGGATTCAAAGTGTTTTTCATCATGATGTTTTCTTCATATTCTTTGGATGTTCCTATTACATGAAAGAAAAACAGGGACACATACAAGGAAGATCTTGTCTATTCAAGTGCACAAGTGTTACAAAAGATAGTTCTAAAAACAAGACAAGACAAGATTTAACACTAGATCTATTATTCTTCCTTGTTATCTTCATCAGAATCATCCATACATGCTGCTGGTTTCCAAGATGTCTCTGTTGGTTCTGTTGGTGTTGAAGGAGCTTCATCTGGTGATGGTGGCCTATCTTCATCAGAATCAGTGAACAAGAATGGTGAGACTAACTCTCTCTCAGGGGGTTGCATTGGGACCCAAGGATTGGGGTCTTCAGAAGATTCAGGGGTCATAGTTTGGTTTGGATTTGAACTTGAGGCTTCATCATCATTGTTGCTTTTGTTCTTGGGTTTCTTGGGAACTTGACTTGGCTCTGTATCTTCAGTGGATTTGCTGTGTGACTCATTTGGTGAATTGGGAGTTGCATCATCAATTGGGCGTTTTGAACTCATGGTGCTAAATCTGGAAGAGATTTGGGGTAATATGTGAAAGTCAATTGGGTTTGATCTCCTTTTATTGAGGATCACTTAGTTATTAATGAGTGGTTGGTAACTGGCATTCATTTTTGGTAACTGCCCATTAAATAAGGGATTTGGTGTGATACTTGACTTTTTGACCAAGTAAAGTCAAACCACTGCTTGGTTATATTAGAAGTAGTCAACTCTACTGCTAACTCTGCTGCTGGATGTCTGCTGCTAAAGTCAAAGTCAAGGGACGGTTATGTAACTTCTGTTTTGCAGTTTATAACCTAATTGGATCACTTTTTCTCATCACACGTTCCACGAATTGCAGTTTTCAAACATAGTTGCTCTCTTCCAACATTCAAATTTCAAAAACCCAATACAAACCCTAACATCATGCTTACTAATCGAACATGGCCTACAAGTCACAATGTTGTGGCTGAACTTGATCCAGCTGTCCTTCCTGCTGTTTTCACGGATATGGCAAACTTCCTAAGTGCTACATCCATCAAATTTGCTTTGACTGAGAATCCTACCATTTATATGTCTCATGTCAAACAATTTTGGGCTACTGCCAAGTTGAAGACTTACAAAGGGGAAAGATACATTCAGGCTATTGTTGATGAACAAAAAGTGTTGGTCTCTGAGGACAACATTAGGACTGTGTTGATGCTTGATGATGAAGGAGGTTCCAAAGGTCTTACCAAAGAGGAACTATTTGAAGGCTTGGAGGCTTTGGGATATGTAAGGAAGGGTACTGGTACAAAGTTTCAAAAAGGTTCTTTTTCTCCTAAATGGAAATTTTTGGCACATACCTTATTGCACTGTTTTAGTCCTAAAACAACTGGGTGGAATGAGGTGAATGCAAACATAGCATCTGCTATGATTTGCTTAAGCAAAGGGGACCCTTTTAATTTTTCTAAAATGATTTTTGAAGGGTTTGTGTCAAATATAAATGGAAAAACTTTTACCTATCCTAGGTTTGTTCAAATGCTAATAAATGATGATATTGAAATCACTAGAACCCACAAATCTGTTTTTGAATGTAAAAAGCTGGGTTCAGTGTCTTTTACCTTTTTAGCAAAAGAAAACCTTGATTTTACTGGCCAGGATGTGCCTCTTACTCCTTACATGTTGGAGTTAATTGCAAATGCTCAGGGTGAAGGATCAGGCACACAAACTGACTCCCAACACACACCCACTTCTGATTCACAACATGATTCAGAATCTGTTTTAATTCCTATTCCCATACAAAAGACCTATACCCGTAGGAAAGCCTCAAGGAACACTGAGTTACCCCAGACCAGTGTTAGGATGGATAATGTAGCAGATGGGGCTGTCACAGGTGATGTAGGTGACAAGTTGGTGAGGGCTGACACTACTGCTTCTAGCTTAGCAGCAGAGCAGGACAGTGTTAACATACCTAAGACCCAATCCAAGGCAACATCTCCTATGGATGACTCTTCTGAGTTAAACACTAGAGATGGATTCCCTAGCCAAATGGATATCATAGGGGGCTCAGGTGTTCAAACTAGGTTTGATACTGGGTTTGTGTCCCATGACTCACCTCTCAGGGAAGGTTACACATCCCGAAGTGAGGAGGACAGACTTGAAACTAATGAATTGATGGATAATCCAACTGTACAAAATGTCAATGTCAATGATTCACCTCTCGGACCAGGTCACACAGGTCGAAGTGATGAGACTAGTATGAAACAAATTGAGGAATTGAGGGAAACTTGTACCAACTTGGAAACCAAGTGTTATGACTTGGAATCCAAGGTTACTGCTCTTGAGGCTCTCACTGCTGCTCAAGGGGAATTGATCAAATCCATGAAGCAACAACTGGATGATATGCAGAAACAACTTTCTTCAACCAATACTGCTGCTGTGGAAGAGGATGCTTCCAAACAGGGGAGGAAAAGCTCAGTTTCAGGGGAGGATGTTGTTAATGATGGTCAAGTCTCTGCTGCTCCAGTTCTTGACAATGCTGCTGTTAACACTGCTGCTATGGAAATAGACAGTGCTGCTAACACTACTGCTGAGAAGGAGACTACTGCTACTGTTTTTGAGCCCAGTGTTGAAGCAGAGATGATTATAGAAGGTACTGGTTTGGTTTCAGGGGAGGCAAAAGGAGATGATAGTGGTGATAATTTGGATAGTTATGTGGTAGTTGATATGAATGATCAAGAAGCAGTTCTAGATAAAGCAATACATGTTAAGGACTCTACTGCTCAAGAGTCTACTGCTGTTGAAATCTCTGCTGCTGGTTCAGGCTCTGGTGATAACTCTGTTGCTGAGACCTTGTTGATGCTTCAAGAGAAATTCCAAAATGAACAAACATCTCAACCACTTCAAATTGAGCCAATAAACATTACACCATCTCAACCTATATCTTTATCCCAACCAGTTCATGTATCCAAGTTACCCACAAAAGGTGTATCTATCAGAGAACCTACACTAATAGCACCAAAGGCAAAATCTGTGGTTTCTAGTTCTGATAAAGGTAAAGCAAAGCTTGTTGAAGAAGATGTCTCTGATTCAAGTGATAATGAGGAAGAGTACAAGAAATTACCTCAGGAGTTTTGGCCTAAGGATAAATTAATTGATGCTGATAGAGCTTTAGCTATGGAGCTTGCTATGGGTGATTCAGATGAGGCTGGTGTAGATGAACAGGCTAGATTGTTAGCTGAACATGAAGTACTTGAGGCCTTGAAGTCTAGGAGAGCTGAACAGGTTGAAGTAAAGTCTGCAAGTAATTTAGTTGGATATGTACCTACACCTGCAGAAGTTGAGTATTTGATGAGAAAGAATCCTGAGGTGTATAAGAAAGGTCTTGAATTGACTGCAGATGGTACTTTGAGTGAAGAGCAAAAGACTGAGCAGATGAATGAGTTCATTGGGAAGATAATTGCTGAGGCTGATGAGTATGTGTTGGCAAGTTATCAAGGTAAACAGAAGAAGAGGAAAAGAAAGGCTTCTGAAGCACAAGTTGTCAAACAAATGAAGATATATTTGGTTGCTCAGTGTGGATGGAAGATGCATCAGTTCAAGGGAATGGGACATGATGAAGTTATGCTGCATTATTATTCTGGGTATAGAATGAATAAGATGTTTATCCCAATGGGTTCTGAGGCAGAAGAAAATTGGATAAAGAGGCATGATGAGCACATGGCTGCCTGTAGAGAAAGAGTTAAGAAGGCAAAGATGGATGGATCTACCTCTGCTGATTTGACTGAACAGGTTGATGAACAACATCAAAAGGTTGCTGATGACAGATTTTTGATAGAATTAAATGATGTGTTTATTGAGCCAGCCCAAGCTAGAAAACCAATTGTAGATTGGGATGTAACTGAAGATGAGTTTCTTAAAGCTTGGAAGATAATCAGAGTTGGAGGTGAAGTGGAAGTGTACAGAGATTTTGAAGATCTTGTGAGGTCTTGTGATAGATCTGATATACATACCTTATGGAGTTTGATTAAGTCAAAGAATCTTCATGAAGATCCTTTGAATGTGAAGGCAATGGAATTATGGGTATGTTTTCAGAGAATGTACAATCCAAATCCTAGTGACAGACATTGGAGGCTTGTTGCAGACAGCAAGAACTTAATATGGAAACATTACAACTCATGTAATGTACATCATGTGTCTACTCAAGATGGAGCTGATGTCTTTATGTTTGTGGAGAAAGATTATCCTTTGAAGTCTGGAGTTCTTGAAGCCATGCTTGAAGCTAAGATTAGATGTTCAGAAGTGACTCCTGATCTTCAAAGTCTGATTGAAAGAATTGAGCAGCAAAGTGTTAAAGAAACAGAGAGAAGATAGAGTGTTTGAAAGCATCCTCTTGGTGTGTATTTGAGCTTGCAAGAAACTTGCATATTTTCAGGGAAAATATCAAGTTTAGGGGAGGATTGTTGGGTTTAAAGCTAACTCTACTTCTGAGGTATCTCTACTGCTGGCAGACTACTCTACTGCTAGATGACTCTACTGCTGTAACTCTACTGCTGGAAGGATACTGCTGTACTATCTCTGCTGCTTGATGATAAGTTTGTATACACGTCTTTATATTTATAGTAAAGATGTTTTGTAATATTCTATTGTATTAGAATATCTTTGTCTTGTGTAGGAAGTTGATGTAAGCCCGTAGGGTTCCTTGGTGTATAAAAGGTGATCCTAGGGTTAGACTAGAGTACGTATTATTCTAGTATTCATACACTTCAAGGTTGTAAAACCCTAGCACTATTCAGAGTGCTCGTATTAATTATATTGAAGTGTTTAAGGTGTGAATCACTTGTGTTCGTGTTCTTCTTAAGTTAATTACTATATTCCGCATAGTAATTAAGGTTACATACAAGTCAGCTTCTATACATTATTGTCTTGGTTTATCTAAGATAGTAATTCTAGATCAACTGCTCAACTGGGATCAACATTAAGTATATGTCAAAACAAGCTACGTACTAAGTAATAATGACGGTTGGCCTCATATACACACATTTTGTATACAAATTTTTTTCAGTAATGAATGATTAACAAAAAAAAAACTATGTAAAGTTGTCACGGTTTTTACCGTCTAGTTTAGGCTGGTATAATACCCCTTCACGTTTTTCACAACTAATAACCTCTTTTAGCGCTCACTTTATTAACAGGAAAATACAACTTTTTATGTTATTTTATTTCGTATCTTTTGACTTGTTAAACTTTAAAATTTCCGTATCACACTTTTTTTGACAGTTTTACCCACTTTATTAACAGGACAAGACAAATTTTATGGTTTTCTGCTCCGTATATTTTGTGTTTTACTACTGTTGACTTAACTTTATATTTTGTGTCACATTATTTTATTTCGCAGTTTTATAAGATAAACAAAAGGTTTTGCTAAACACTGCCCACTGGACAATGTTTAAGCTACATTAAACAACCTGTTTTTTCCATGTTTAAAATAATTATGCATTTAATACACAATAAATAAACATAAAAATTAACTTAAATATATGCAATTTTTGATTTAATAAAGTCTAAATTTTCTTTTATATTCATATTAGACATTGCCCACTGGGCATTGTTAAGCAAAACCCTAAAAAAAATATAAGCAAAACCGTCGGT
The DNA here is from genome assembly GCA_014162995.1 of Artemisia annua. Lineage (NCBI taxonomy): Eukaryota > Viridiplantae > Streptophyta > Magnoliopsida > Asterales > Asteraceae > Artemisia > Artemisia annua. Next base: position 107,622 of record LBNU01022127.1, on the reverse strand, counting down.
GTAAAGTAAGTAACATGTGGAACTTGTGCATTACTGCAAGTCAAAGGCCAGACCCTGCTGCATTAACGATTAGCACATTTTAGCATAAGATCGATATGTATTATTGATATCTGATTGAAATAAAATCTAGATATAGTTATAGATATAAGGATACGATGTAATAGCAGCCTAAACCCACATGAACACATAATAATAAAGCTCTATGTCACTATGTGTAACTTGAAACTACTGAAGTTGGAACTTTTGTACTTTAAACATGAATGCTTGAACATAAGACGAAGAAAAACTCAGGGCCGGGTGACGATGGGTGTATTTTATCGATCACAGTTGCCACATTTTTTTAGTTATTTTAGATTTCAAATCAAGTTTAAGTACCAATCCTCGCGCAAAGTTTAAGTTATGTTGTATTGTATATAATCAAAAATGGAAACCCGGGGCGTTTTAGGGAATAAATGATTTCGTATTTCTCTTGAACGTTTTGCTACTTTTCAAAGTTAGTAAAGAGAGGTGTGAAATTATTTATCCTTAAGGCGTGATGTGATTACATTGCGTGAGGACACGCAATAATTTAGTCTGGGGGATTTTGATATGTGCTTATTCACATATCTTTTATTCACCATTATTAGACTATTTTAGACCAAAAACTAACGCGAAATGCCAAAGATATGTTGTTTTTGTGTTTGTGATCGTGCAGGAATGGATATTGCAAAAATGGCATGAAAATCAACCAAGAAGCCGTAAAAGAGCACGAGATGTGGAAAAGTGTCACAAAGCCGAGTCAATGATGAAATCTACTCAAGGGAAGCCCAAGTTGACAAAGTTATTTCTTAAAAGCTCAAAAAGATGGAAGAAATGCTTAATCAAAGTTGAAAGATATTCATGATAAGAAGCTTTCCAATATTGAGCTAGTGAACGTTTCTGCATCTTTGAAGACCTTTGAGATACGAGTCAACTTAAATCCTCAAGATTACATTAGTGTTACGTTTAATGTTTAAGAACGTTTAGTAGTTTGTAACATAGTTTTAGTGCTATATCATGAATTGTAAAGGTTCAAGGGCTTAAGATGCAATATTGCCTAAACTTTCTAAGCCTTGGCCTATAAATTTACATCACAACCTCATTTAGAGGGTTGGTTAGTTTTTAGGGGTTAGCATAGGTTAGATTTTAGAGAGTTGGTTCTCTTAGGAGTAGGAGTAGATTAATGTATCTTATTTTTATGTAATCTTTCTTAATGCAAAACTTTTCTTTGATGTCTTAAAGCTTTTTACTTGCTTATTTCAATCTTTCTTTTATTGCTTTTGATCTTATTTTAGCTTCTTTACTTTCCTTTTGATCCTAAATAAGCTCACATAAGTCTTGCACCACCTTTGCATGAAAAGAGATTTTTGTGCCTAATGATTATGACTTGAGCTTATTTGGTTCACTTGTTGTTTTAACGTGCTTATTTTCATATGTTTTCAAGTTTTCCTTGTCTAAATATTGCTTTTTCATATTAAACATTAGTTTTATACTAGTTACAAGCCCTAATTTATTTTACGTACTAAAATATCCTTTTAATAATTTTTGCGAATAAGTTTTTTTTAGGGTTTAGCGAATAAGTTCAAGAATAGCGAATAAGGTTTTCTGGTTTTAGCGAATAGGTTTAAAAATTGCGAATAAGGTTTTAAATTGCGAGTATGTTTAGGTTTTGCGAGTAGGGACCATAGTTTCTGCGAGTATGAGTGAGTCCAGTAGCGAGTATGGTTGTGAATCATTGCGAGTATGAGGCAGCCCAATATTGCGAGTATGGTGATAACCATTATTGCGAGTATGGGGTGATCTTTATTGCGAGTATGGACCAAAAGTTCCTGCGAGTATGGATCTTTTAGGGTGCCTTGCGAGTATGGATTCATGCTTTGCGAGTATGGTTTGTTTCAAGTTCTTTTCTTCCTTTCTTTTACAAGCCGAGCTAGGCTTTTATTCACCTCATCGTTTATCGAGTGAGGTTTTCATTTTTCTTTAATCTAAATGTTATGCTGTCGAAATTTTCTTTAAAATCCTTTTAGTGTCATTTTCTGTCTTTTACTTATTAAAGTCTTTCGTCTTTTCATTTTTAGTCTTACCTTTTATTTACGTTAAATGTTTTACAAGTCTTTTAATTTCTTTATCGCTTTAAGTTTTTAATATGAGTCTCGAGTAGTTTTTAAACGTGTTTGCTTAGTCACTCGAGTTTGTGAGTTAAGTAAGAGCGTTAAACGTTTGTGATAAGTAATCGAAAGATTACTTAGACATGTGAGTTAATTATTCGAAGACGAAATCTTTGAACGATTAATTCAC
>LBNU01022127.1:86929-102245 GCA_014162995.1 Artemisia annua | reverse complement strand
ACAAATAAGCTAGGCTTCCAAAAGAAGCCGTGGCTTGTTTGCTTATTTTTGAGCTTATTTTAGTGTCTTAACGTTTTATTTATCAAGTTTTTACAAGTCTTGTTTACCTTTTTATTAATTTTTGTGTCACGTTATAAGTTTTTAATGTCCAGTATGTTTTTTAGGGTTTAGTAGCGAGTTTGTAGTTTTTTAGGGTTTAGTAGCGAGTTTTATTTTTTTGTCATAGCGAGTATGTGTTTTTTTAGAGAGTCTAGCGAGTTAGGTTTTTATGCTAGCGAGTAGGAGTCAATAATTCCTAGCGAGTTTCCTTTTTCAAGTGTAGCGAGTTTAGATTTTTTTAGGGTAGCGAGTTTGGTCCCAAAAATTGCTAGCGAGTTTGTATCCATACATAGCGAGTATGGGACTCTTATCCTAGCGAGTTTGTAACCATGTTCATAGCGAGTTTCATGTTTCAGAATAGGTAGCGAGTATTATTTTTTTTTATTACATAGCGAGTTTAGTTTTTATTGTGTCAACTTTATTTTTAGTCCAAGTTTATTTCGAGTCGTGTCTTGTTTTCTCTTCTTCTTTTCTTATTTCTTTTTCAAGTCAAGTTAGACTTTTATTTACTCCATCGTTTTATCGAGTGGAGTTTTGTTTGGTTCATTCCTAAACGAAACTCTGCCGAAATTTCTTTTAATCTTTTCAACTTAGCTTATTTTTCTTTTACTTGTTTTATTTTCTTTTAAACATTTGCTTTACTTTTCTTTTAATAATTAAACTTAAAACCTAAAAACATTTTACATTTCGTATTTCATTTTGATTTCTTTTATTTACTTTATCTTTATTTCTTTCTTTTATTTCTTTTTACGTTTATGATTTCTTTTCTCGTTCATTTTAACTTCTTTACTCACGTTTTACTTCTCTTAAAGTTTTAAATAACGTTTAGTAGCGTAAACAAAACATAAATCATCTTTAAACCCATTCACATCACATAACTCACGGTTTTGAACGACTAAGATCCATTAAACCCTCGTTGGGACTACGACCCGTGGTTCTTGCTTTCATAGCTAGATTACACATTGTCAAAATGGCACCGCTGCCGGGGAGCGGTTGATTAGATTAAGTTGTTTGATCGTTCGAGACTTGTGATTTGAAGACCCTTCTTTTAGAAGTTAACGCTTTTTATTAAAAACAAAAACAACAAAAAAAAATTTTAAAACCTATAAAAACCAAAAATATTTTCTCTTTTCTTTTATAAAACCTATAAAAACCAAAAAGATTTTCTTTTCTACTTTCTTTTTCACTTTGTTGTGTTTTGATTTGTATGATCACTCGTTCCAAGTCTAACTTGAACAAGTCGTCTTCTTCTTCCACAGTGCCAACTAACCGCAGTCGTCGTAGACGGAGGCAAAGAAACGTACCCGAGTTACGTGATCCTCCTAATCCCATCACCGAGATGGCCGACCAACGTACGATGCAGGAGTTGCTCCAATGTCCTATCGAAGGATATGGAGATGCTATTGTTCTACCCCAAATCCTTTATGAGAATTTTGAGCTTAAAACCGGTTTGATTCAACTTGTCACTTCTAATCAATTTCAAGGTTTTGAAAGGGACGATCCTCATGCCCACATCCGTTGGTTCAACAAGTTAACCTCAACTATGAAATTCAAAGATGTTCCTCATGAAGCTATCAAGCTAATGCTCTTTCCCTTTTCTCTAGTTTTTGTGAAACTTCAGGGACCAAACATGTAATTTTCCAAAATTTTACCACAAGGACCAATTTTGTCATTCATGAATAGTATTTTTGACTTTTTAAATTCACCAAGGACTATTTTTGACATTTTTCAAACTTGGGGGACCAAAGTTGTAAATTTGTGATTTTTGATATTCAAAGGGTTTGTTTTGACAACTTATGAATCCCCAAGGACCTTTTATGATATTTTGCATATTTTGAAATATTCAGGGACTAGTTTTGACAATTTGTGAAAGTTGAGGGACTGAAACTGCCAATTGTGCAAACTTTGTTCGTTTTTCATTTGTTTTCAAACATTTTGCATCCAGAACATATAAAACACACTTTTGGAATATTTTCACTATTTTGATGCATTATTTGGTGTTTTTGGATGTTTTGGCAGTTCAGATGATAGAAAAATGATGAGTATTTACATACTCATCAATCCCCCACACTAAAATATTGCTAGTCCCTAGCAATCTTTTGGAAAACTTAATGGATTTGATGTCTCTTTACCAAAAGCCATTACTTCTGGAGTAGCCAGATGTTTCAGTTCAAGTAAGAACCATGGTACACTGATAACCAAGTGATTTTTAGCAAATCACCAGCTGTCAACGGATTTGATTTGTCTTTACCAGAAGCCGTTTGCTTCTGGACTAGCCAACTCTTCATGATTCAAAAAGATATAGTGAGCTGATTACCATGCAATTTTTGGCAAACTGCAAGCCATCAACGGATTTGAGATATCTTTACCGGGAGCCGTTTGCTCTCGGATTAGCCAGACCTTTTGTGGATGAGACATGGTGGACTGATAACCATTTGTTGTGTTAATGCAAAGCACTCACACCAAAAGAAAAAAAAATTTTGGCCAAAATGGGGGAATTAAGGCATTTTAGATGGAAAAAACGTGATCAAATTCGCCAGAATTCCCCCCCCCACACTAGAATTGAATATTGTCCTCAATATTCAAAGTGCCGGCCATTATGCCGATACTTTGAGATTTAAAACGTTTAGATTGAGACAAGTGTGGGAACCATCAAAAATAAAGCTTCTTAAATAGAAGCTATCACTTCTTTTAAAGTGATGATGAATGATTTTTTTTCAAAGATATGTACATGCAGGGGCCATCTTCCCCCACACTAATTTGGTAGAAAGTAGAAAGAAGTCAGAAACACGGGTGAAAACCCGTGGCATGCTAATTTTTGATCACCGAGTCACTAGCTTGACTCGATCCCCGTATTCATTAGTTCATGGGGAAAGTTTGGACATCCGGGACAACCATGGGTGGTATGTCCCCTCCAAAGTAGTGCTTCAATCTGTGACCATTCACTTTGAAATTTAGTCCGTCCGTTTGAGATAATTCGACGGTACCATATGGATAAACTTTAGTCACAGTGAAAGGGCCATTCACTAGCTTGACTCGATCACCAACATTGAAAACGCGGTTTTTGATCTTGGAGTCATGAATCTTCTTTGTCTTTTCCTTGAAAATCAAAGAGTTCTCGTATGCCTGATCCCGAAGTTCATTTAATTCATTCAACTGAACTTTACGGTGATCACCCGCTGTCTGAAGATTAAAGTTAGAATGTTTCAAGGCCCAGTAGGCTTTGTGCGCAAGCTCGATCGGTAGATGACACGCCTTTCCGTATACAAGCTTATAAGGAGTACACCCGATGGATGTTTTGTATGCGGTACGGAAGGCCCAGAGTGCATCATCCAGTTTATTTGACCAGGAGGCACGGTTTTCTCCTACTGTCCTCTCCAGAATCTGCTTAATACCACGGTTAGAAACCTCCACTTGCCCACTAGTTTGGGGGTGATACGCGGTTGAAAGACGGTGAGTAACACCGTACTTTGACATGACTTTTGCGAATTGATCATTGCAAAAGTGTGTACCGCGATCACTGATGATGGCACGTGGGGTACCGAACCTAGCAAAAAGAGATTTCAAAAATTTCACGACTACTCGGGCATCGTTGGTGGGTAAGGCCTTTGCCTCAACCCATTTTGACAAGTAGTCAACAGCCACGAGTATGTATTTGTTTCCTCGAGATGATGGAAATGGCCCCATAAAGTCAATGCCCCAGACATCAAAGATTTCACAGACTTGGATTGCGTTTTGAGGCATCTCGTTTGTCTTTGAAATATTCCCGTGACGCTGACAAGCATCACAGGCTTTGACTAAGTCATGAGCATCTTTGTAGATCGTGGGCCAGTAGAAACCTGAATCAAACACCTTTTTGGCGGTGTAATTTGGACTATGATGTCCCCCCGTGGGTCCATCATGACAAGCTTTGAGAATATCCATGGCTTCTTGGCCATGGACACACCGCCTGATGACTTGATCAGCACAGATTTTGAACAGGAAGGGGTCGTCCCAGAAGTAATGTTTGACGTCTTTAAAGAATTTGTTTTGCTGTTGGGACGTCATCCCCTTTACAACAAAGTTACCCGCATGGTAATTTGCGAAGTCGGCAAACCATGGGGTAGTAGAGTCACCACGAAAAGAAACCGCATTGAGTGTCTCGAGAGGAAACGTTTCATTCATTTCCTTTTTCTCGAACACATCCTGGTGAGGGTTTTCTAATCGGGAAAGATGATCAGCCGCTAGGTTCTCAGCTCCTTTTTTATCACGGATAATGATATCAAATTCTTGCAGGAGGAGAACCCATCGGAGCAATCTCGGCTTTGCATCTTGCTTAGCAAAGAGATATTTCAGGGCCGAGTGATCCGTATACNAAGTCGGCAAACCATGGGGTAGTAGAGTCACCACGAAAAGAAACCGCATTGAGTGTCTCGAGAGGAAACGTTTCATTCATTTCCTTTTTCTCGAACACATCCTGGTGAGGGTTTTCTAATCGGGAAAGATGATCAGCCGCTAGGTTCTCAGCTCCTTTTTTATCACGGATAATGATATCAAATTCTTGCAGGAGGAGAACCCATCGGAGCAATCTCGGCTTTGCATCTTGCTTAGCAAAGAGATATTTCAGGGCTGAGTGATCCGTATACACTATGCTTTTGGTCAGGATTAAGTAAGGCCGAAACGTCTCAAAAGCGTACACCACGGCTAATAATTCTTTTTCCGTTGTGGTGTAATGAGTCTGAGCCTCGTTCATAGTTTTACTGGCATAGTGTATAGGCTGGAAATGTTTTGTTTTTCGTTGCCCCAAGACCGCGCCTAAAGCAAAATCACTTGCATCGCACATGAGCTCAAAAGGCAGGTCCCAATCGGAGGCAACTAAGATGGGTGCTTCAGTAAGCTTCTTTTTCAAAGTCTGAAAAGCTTCGATGCACTCGGGAGAAAAGATGAAAGGAGCATCTTTTTCAAGAAGATGAGTCATAGGCCGGGCGATTTTAGAGAAATCTTGTATGAATCGACGATAGAATCCGGCATGACCAAGGAAACTCCTGACACCTTTAACGGTGGTGGGATGAGGTAGTTTAGCTATGACATCGACTTTGGCTCTGTCGACCTCAATCCCGCTCTTAGATATCTTATGGCCGAGGAAAATGCCCTCTTTGACCATAAAGTGACTCTTCTCCCAATTTAGACATAAGTTGGTGTCTTCACACCGTTGCAACATTTTTTCTAAATGGGNTCGATGCACTCGGGAGAAAAGATGAAAGGAGCATCTTTTTCAAGAAGATGAGTCATAGGCCGGGCGATTTTAGAGAAATCTTGTATGAATCGACGATAGAATCCGGCATGACCAAGGAAACTCCTGACACCTTTAACGGTGGTGGGATGAGGTAGTTTAGCTATGACATCGACTTTGGCTCTGTCGACCTCAATCCCGCTCTAGATATCTTATGGCCGAGGAAAATGCCCTCTTTGACCATAAAGTGACTCTTCTCCCAATTTAGACATAAGTTGGTGTCTTCACACCGTTGCAACATTTTTTCTAAATGGGAGAGACATGTTTGGAAAGAATCCCCAATGACCGAGAAGTCATCCATAAAGACCTCCATAGTTTTCCCGATCATGTCGTGGAAAATGGCCATCATACACCGTTGGAACGTGCCTGGAGCATTGCATAAGCCAAAAGGCATACGTCTGTAGGCAAAAGTTCCGTATGGGCATGTAAATGTGGTCTTTTCTTGATCCTGCGGATCAATGGGAATCTGAAAGTAACCCGAGAAACTGTCTAGGAAACAATATTACTCGTTCCCCGCTAATCTCTCGAGCATCTGGTCCATGAAGGGTAGAGGAAAATGGTCTTTACGGGTGGCATCATTTAACTTTCGATAGTCATTGCATACTCTCCACCCTGTAACCAATCGAGTTGGAATCAACTCGTTTTCTTCATTTGTGACAACAGTTATGCCACCCTTTTTCGGGACACAATGAATGGGACTAACCCAAGGACTGTCAGAGATAGGGTAAATCAACCCGGCTTCAAGAAGTTTGATAACCTCTTGTTTGATAACCTCGTGGATTTTAGGATTAACCCGTCTCTGTTGTTTAACCGCTGGTTTGAAGTCATCCTCCATTAAGATTTTATGAGTACAGAAATCAGGGTTAATACCCTTGATGTCGGAGAGTTTCCAGGCAATTGCCTGTTTATGAGACTTCAAGACCTTTATGAGAGCGGCTTTTTCCTCCTCTTTCAAGTCTTTAGCAATAATGACGGGTAATTTATCATCACCCTCTAGAAATGCATACTCGAGATGAGGTGGTAAGTCCTTAAGCTCGACCTCAGGAAAATCAGTAGTTTTCTCAACAGACTTGATTTCCTCTTTATGAAGTTGTTGTGGAAGAACGGGAGGGTGGGAGTGATCTTCATTCAAGAGCTTCTCAAGGAGAAGTATATCCATCTCCGGGTCAATCTCTTGGCTATCAACTCCATCGGGAATTGAATCACTTTTGAGAAAGGCCTCTATTTCCTCTAGGATGAAATCACTTCCCTCAAACAGAGTTAGGGAAGGACAAGAATTAGCAATGATAGAGAGAGAAGAGGGAGTGGGATTGCCACTCAAAGAACGATCAGTGAAACCAAGGATCTCCTGAGAATACTCATCCGAAGCAACATCGATGATATCGATTCTGATAATTTCTGTTGCATCATAGTTGGACGAGTATCTCGACGTTTGATCAAGATTGAACGTGATGGCTTCATTACCAACACGTAGAGTGATTTCTTCTTCAAAGACATATATCAGAGCACGACCCGTTCTTAGGAATCCCCTCCCAAGAATGAAAGGAACCCGAGGGTCTGCATCGAAGTCAACAATCACGAAGTCGGCCGGAAAATGGAACTTTCCTACTTTCACAAACACATCTTCGGCAATGCCGAGGGGACGAGATATAGAACGATCTGCAAGCTCGAGAGTCATGCAGGTAGGAGTAAGTGCCGGAAGAGAAAGTTTCTTCCACAACGAGTGAGGCATCAGGTTGATGCTTGCACCAATATCGGCCAAGGCAAAGCATTCAACCATTCTCGGGAAAATGCAAGGAATGAGAAATTTCCCGGGATCTCCAAGCTTTTCAGGAAGCTGTTTCAACAAGACCGCAGAGCAGTTCTCGTTTAATGGAGTATTTGCCATCTCAAAGAGTTTTTCCTTGTTATTGAGCAAAGTCTTGATTGTTGATGCAAACTTGGGCATCAGAAGAAGAGCATCCGCGAAGCTAATGTAAAAATGTAATTCTTTATAGATTTGGAAAAATTTGTCCAGTTGGTGACTAGCTTTTTTGCGGAGCTTCTGATCTTGTTAACGTGATGGATAAGGAATCGAAGGTTTGGGAACGGGATTTTCAACGGGAACAACTGGACGTTCAAAAATAACTCCAGGTTTTGGCTTGGGTTTCGGGACCGGGATAACTTGAGGGTGGACGTCGTCGGTAACTCTGTTATTAGTAGGAAGTACCGTGTTCGTGGTAACCTCAGGTTCGGGTTAAACTACCTCGGGAGAAAGAGAAGAAGGGGTAGCCGGAGCCGTGGGTCCTTTGTATGAAACTCCACTTCGTGTTGTGATCGCTTTAACATCGCCCCTCGGATTAGCGATCGTGTTGCTAGGAAGTACTCCTGAGCCCGAGGGTCAATCATTTAAAGACTTCTTAAGTTCAGAAATCTGGCTGACCAATAACCGATTTGTTTCCTCTTGGGATTTCATGAATTGTTTCAACAACTCATCGGAGGAAGACTGGGGTTGAACAACATTTTGAATCTGGTTTTGAGCACGGTTATTTTGAAAATTTCCTTGATTGTTGTTGTTTCCCTGAAAATTGTTTCCCTGGTTTTGAAAATTACCTTGATTATGAAAATTCCCATGATTATTATGACCTTGATTTCTTTGAAAATTTCCTTGGTTTTGAAAACCCTGGTTATGACCGGAATTGAAATTCCCTTGGTTGTTAAAACCTTGGTTCATTCGATTTTGGTTTTGATGAAAATTCTGGTTCCGGTTTTGAGCATTATGGTTTTGAGACTGATTAAATCCGGGTGGTCCGAGGAAATTGTTGGAACGATAGCTTAGAAGATTACGGTCCCCCTGTGGTTGGTAAGAGTTACCCCCCGTATTGTAGGAACCGTGAGCAGTATAAACGTTCTCTTGAGTGAAGCCACCGGTGGCTGGACACTCAGTGCCGGAAGAGAAAGTTTCTTCCACACCGAGTGAGGCATCAGGTTGATGCTTGCACCAAGATCGGCCAAGGCAAAGCATTCAACCATTCCCGGGAAAATGCAAGGAATGAGAAATTTCCCGGGATCTCCAAGCTTTTCAAGAAGCCGTTTCAACAAGACCGCAGAGCAGTTCTCGTTTAATGGAGTATTTGCCATCTCAAAGAGTTTTTCCTTGTTATTGAGCAAAGTCTTGATTGTTGATGCAAACTTGGGCATCAGAAGAAGAGCATCCGCGAAGCTAATGTCAAAATGTAATTCTTTAAAGATTTGGAAAAATTTGTCCAGTTGGTGACTAGCTTTTTCGCGGAGCTTCTGATCTTGTAAACGTGATGGATAAGGAATCGAAGGTTTGGGAACGGGATTTTCAACGGGAACAACTGGAGGTTCAAAAACAACTCCAGGTTTTGGCTTGGGTTTCGGGACCGGGATAACTTGAGGGTGGACGTCGTCGGTACCTCTGTTATTAGTAGGAAGTACCGTGTCCGTCGTAACCTCAGGTTCGGGTTCAGCTACCTCGGGAGAAAGAGAAGAAGGGGTAGCCGGAGCCGTGGGTCCTTTGTATGAAACTCCACTTCGGGTTGTGATCGCTTTAACATCGCCCCTCGGATTAGCGATCGTGTTGCTAGGAAGTACTCTTGAGCCCGATGAATTTTTTTAACAACTCATCGGAGGAAGACTGGGGTTGAACAACATTTTGAATCTAGTTTTGACCACGATTATGTTGAAAATTTCCTTGATTGTTGTTGTTTCCCTGGTTTTGAAAATTACCCTGATTATGAAAATTTCCATGATTATTATGACCTTGATTTCTTTGAAAATTTCCTTGGTTTTGAAAACCCTGGTTATGACCGGAATTGAAATTCCCTTGGTTGTTAAAACCTTGGTTCATTCGATTTTGGTTTTGATGAAAATTCTGGTTCCGGTTTTGAGCATTATGGTTTTGAGACTGATTAAATCCGGGTGGTCCGAGGAAATTGTTGGAACGATAGCTTAGAAGATTACGGTCCCTTTGTGGTTGGTAAGAGTTACCCCCCGTATTGTAGGAACCGTGAGCAGCATAAACGTTCTCTTGAGTGAAGCCACCGGTGGCTGGACACTCAGTATAAGGATGTGGACCACCACAAGTTTCACAACTGTGACTGACAGCTCTGACTTGATGGTTGATGTTCTGATTAGTTTGATGCATTCTCAACACAGCAGTGGACAGATCATCCATCTTTTTCGTGAGAGAAGTTATCTCAGAGGAGGCTGGATTGACAGATTTACATGAATCATTCCTCTCAGCTGAGGAATCCCAGAAATTGTGGTGGGCAGTCATGTTTTCAATAAGATCATAGCACTCCTCGCGGGTCCTTTTCATAAAGGTCCCTCCAGCAGCAGCATTGATCGTGTCACGATGACGAAGAGTCAAACCATTGTAGAACGTATCTATGATGGTGACTAGAAGCATGTTATGATTGGGACATCGATCAATTGCAAGCTTATAGCGTTCCCATGCCTCAAATAAGGACTCATCGGGAAGCTGTCGGAAGTTGTTGATATCATTTCTCAACTTAGTTACCATGGATGGTGGAAAATATTTTGCTAGAAACTTGGTAACCATTTCATCAAAAGTGTGGATCGAATTCTTCGGGAGACGATCAAACCAGGCAGTAGCATGATGAGTGAGAGAATATGGAAAGAGGTATAAGCGAAGGCCGTCTTCGGTGACGCCATTTTGCTTCATACTCTGGGTGACGGTCAAAAACTTATCGAGATGCTTGTTTGCATCGTCACCCGGTAAACCATGAAACTGACACGAATTCTGGACCTGCTGAATCATGTGGTGCTTGAGTCTAAAATCCGTGGAATTGATAGTAAGCGGTGCAATGGGTCCTCCCCTCCCCTGCATGGTGGGTTGACATAACTCCTCCATCGTTCGGAGATCAGGAGCTACCTCACCAATAGTAGAGTTGGGAGGGGGTGGAGGTGGTGGTGGGTCATCGTCAGGCATTTTAACAGGTGTTTCTTCAATAGCCAACAAATCAGCTATGCTTCGATGACGAATTCTCCTGGACTGGGAACGAGTGCGCATGCACTAAAAAATATTCACAAGTAAAACAAGACCGAGGCAAAACAACAGTGAACTTAAACCAATAATCACTGTGTGACTGGCTTCTTTAAAAAAGGTACACCAAATCACACGGATACAAAGGCAAGTTTTAATCTTCAGTTTGGGAAATTATTAATGTTCATACACCCAGTTGGGTTGTATTATGCCTTGATTTGCGGTGGTAATATTTTACGTATTTATTATACAAGAAAACAAATGTTCTTGGCTTTTCGGGGTGTGTGAAAAAACTTGGGAATTATTTTTGGAATCGATTCGTTAACCGAAATCGTTCCTTTAAGACTACTCGCAGGTTGGCGGGAGAGATAGAATGGGTCTCTCTTCGGTTCGCAATTTAATGTCAGAACCTCCATATTCCAACTGTACAGGTTGTAATCTTAAAGAATCGAAGTAATTTAACTTCACGATTTTTTTTTGTTATTTTTTTTGGTGTTGTTAACACTCCAAGAGGAAGTGTTAATGACTGTTTTTTGATATGATTAAGATTTTTACAAAAATTTACAAGTGATGTGATTTGTACAAGGAGGGTTTTGAAAATCACTAAACTTAAACGTTTTGAAAACACGCAACAACCTCCCCGGCAGCGGCGCCAAAATTTGACTCCTCCCAAACTAACCAGTTAACCAGGTGTGGTCAACAAGTCAAATCTGAGAGAGGAGAGATCAATTTATGATCCGGTGTAAGCACAGTGTGTTCCCGGGTCGTTATGTCCCAGCGAGGTGTGAAATTGTATTTGGAAAAACGTTTTGGAATGAGTGATTGGAGAACAGTAACCAGAATAAGATTTGGATTGATTTTTACACTACTGATTGCTTGGAAATTATATTGAAACAATATTAACAAACACAGATTCTATTTTTTGATTTTTAGAAATGAAAAAGCTACTCAAAAGCTAAACAGTGATCACAAGCTAGAAAATAAGATGTAAACAACTTATATGCACACAAAATAAGCTAAAAGAACTGAATAAGCACACTGAATAAGCCAAATAACACAAATAAGCAATTCCAAATACCACAGAACCAAACAGACTTGAGACAAACTTGCAGACCTTGTGGGGCCCACAGGAGTGATCAAAAGTCCAAATAAGCTTTTGACCCAATAAGCTGAGCTTATGGGCTTTTCAAAAAGCTAAAGCTCAAGGGGTGGGACCCACTAATGAGCTTTTGGCAAGCTTGTGAAAATGGGTGAAATGAGGCAGTACACACTGACTCAGTGTGGTTTATCAATTTGTCCAAACAAAAAGCTATGAGCAGCCCTATAGAACAAACTTGGAAATGGAAAATAAGCACTGGCTTATTGAGTCAGCTAGGTGAGCTTCTCAAAAAGCTAAAATTCAAAGACTAAAGCTCACTAATGAAGCTTATGCAAGCTTGTGAAAAATGGTGTTGAGACTGTGCACAGGGCAATTATTTGAAAAAGCACTAAGTAAAAGCCAATGAAAAAGCTGTTTGAAAAGTTCTAAAGTGAAAAACAATTATTGGCACAAGTAGCTGACCAAATGGGCTTTCCAAATCAACAACAATCACAAGCTAAGACTAACTAACCAAGATTGTGCAAGCTTATGAAAAATGGTAAAAGCTGTGACACAGGACACTTTTTGAAAAACTAGCTAAGAAAAAGCCATCAAATAAGCAGTATACAAGCTTGATAAAAATTAAATAAAAATACCCTAATGAAGCTTAGCAACAGAATATTAATACCCTACAAGCTCTTAACCTAATTCACAACAACAAGATCACAATTAAATCAACTATTTTATTCAAAAACTTTTTTTCTGTCAAATTGACTTTTTTGATTTTTGCACTAAGTTGACTTTGGTGAGTTTTGATCTTGATTTATGGACTGATTATGTTTGATTAAGCCTAAGTGAGACCAAATCTAGCAAACCTAACCACTTTTGAAAAATTATGAAGAGATTTGAACTTGAAAATTCTAACTGTTAACACTGTGAATGAGATCAAAGGAGTTTTTGACTTTTTATCAAAAGACTAATGGTTTTTGTGATTGTTCTGAGTTTATTAGGTCCTAAGTAACATGTATCAAGCATAAACAACAACACATGAACACTGGATCACACTTATGACAGCAAATCCAAACACCTATTTTACTGAACCAATATTTGATTTTCAAAACAAGTGAGTGATTTAGGTTATGAAACTGAGTTCTAGCACCTTAATATGATTAAGCAATCCAAATTAAGCACAGAAACACAAATGAGAGTCACAAATTCACAAGATGCTATTGATTTCTATTTTGACAGTGAAAATGGAATTTGATCACACAGATTGTTTTAACAACTAAGGACTTAATTATAAACTATATTATGACTAAAACAGACAAAATAAGCACAAAAAGCAAAGAGATAAGCAACGATAAGCACTAATACAGTAATATCAAATTTACACTAAAAACTTGGAATTTGAGAATTTGTAAATGGAAAACCTTTACTCTAGCTTTACTAGAGCTTCTTTATGTTCAACAAGCTCCTAGCTTATCAAAGATAAGCTAGGTACAGTCCATCTGGCCAATCCATTTAGACCACTTCCAAAGTATTCCATGTCCAAATAGCAAAGGTACCCTGTGAGATTTGTTTTTCTGAATTTTTTATGTTTTTGAGTTTTCTTATGACTAATTAATACCTAAGTGAGCTTATAACACAGAAGCTTAAAGCTTAGAACAAGTTTGAAGCTAAAACAGAAAATTCAATTGAAAATACAAACACTGAATTGAAAGTTAAACACTTGAGTTTTTGATTAACAAAAGATCATAATACATTAAGGAAACAGATTACAAAGCTTAGAAAAGATTTTTAACCGCTAAAGATTACAATTTTAACTAATTCGACATTAATTTTAAACTAGACGACTACTACTCCTTCATTGTCCATCTTCTTCTTTAAATGAGGGTCTTCTAGGGTTTAGGTGAGCTTCTGAGCAATTTCCACTTGAAATCATGACCCTTGGATCTCTGAGATTGAATCTGAGCTCTCCATGTGTTTTGGCGCCAAAAATGGTGGAAGCAATTTGGATTAATTTATAACAATTGGGGGTGGCAGCATTTAATGCTGAGGTGAGGTGAGAAGGTGAGTGGATTGGGCGGTGGAAATGGTGGTCATGGTGGGGGGTGGTGGATGTGACTGGTTGCAGGTTCAAGTGGGAGGGAAGGGTGTGCTTGTTTGACTTATTTGACCAAAGGGACGGGGTAAGACTTTCGTTGACTGGGGGGTTTTATTAGTTTGTGTTTTGGGCTTGTTTTGGGATTGGGCCAGGGAAAAAGAAAACAGGCCACAGGGTTAAGGATTTGGACTGGTTTTGTTTTTGGGTTGGATTTGGATTTTAAGGATAAAAAAGGGCTCGTTTGGTTTTGTATTTATCACAAGGACCATTTGTGTAATTTCTGAAAAGTTGAGGGTTTGGTTTTGTGATTTTTCCAAAGTACTCACAAGGGTTAATCTTGCGATATTTGAATAGTTCAAGGACCTTCGTTTACTTTTCCACATTTTTAAAGTCTAGGGACTATTTCTGCCATTTTGTGAAACTTCAGGGACCAAACATGTAATTTTCCAAAATTTTACCACAAGGACCAATTTTGTCATTCATGAATAGTACAAGGTTTATTTTTGATTATTTTCACTTTTTAAATTCACCAAGGACTATTTTTGACATTTTTCAAACTTGGGGGACCAATGTTGTAAATTTGTGATTTTTGATATTCAAAGGGTTTGTTTTGACAACATATGAATTCTCAAGGACCTTTTATGATATTTTGCATATTTTGAAATATACAGGGACTAGTTTTGACAATTTGTGAAAGTTGAGGGACTGAAACTGCCAATTGTGCAAACTTTGTTCGTTTTTCATTTGTTTTCAAACATTTTGCATCCAGAACATATAAAACACACTTTTGGAATATTTTCACTATTTTGATGCATTATTTGGTGTTTTTGGATGTTTTGGCAGTTCAGATGATAGAAAAATGATGAGTATTTACATACTCATCATGTTCATTGAATCTTTAGCTTGTAGCCTTAGTATCTTTGCTTGATTTCTGTTCCTTGTGTAGTCATTTTGTCATATTGACAGTCATTTTCATTTTGGGATCACTATAGTGCTTATTTGCCTCATTATTAGTGCTTATTAATCTCTTTTTCAATGTTTTCTTATATTCTGAGCAACACTTGATCAAAAATGGATTGAGTTGAGTTCATTTGAGCTTAAGGACTCCTCTGAGTACTATTCACACAGTTTCCATTCAAGTGCTTATTAATAAGCACTTGAATAAGCTGTGTTAAGCTCAAATAAGCACTTTTCAACTTATTTTTGAAAAAGTTTTTTATCTCAAATTTTGCGCCAAATTCCTATTCTGCTACCACAGATTGTTTTGCAGCAATTATGTGACATTTTGTAAATTTCATGTCACTAATTTTAATATCTTTATTAATTAACTATTCTATTTTTTTTAAATAACTAACTTCGTCGGAAGTTATCCGCGTACGTCATGACACTTTCAATTAATTCAACCGCGACTAGACTATGCTTAATATATACTTTTTATGCATCCTTAGTTCCTTAGAATCCTATTTTAAAAGTCATAATTTACTTTTTCTAATTTTCCGTAAACCTTGCACCTTTTACGTTTTACGTGATTTAAATTTACGTTTATTGTTTTAACAATGTGAACCATCCCTAGACTATGATAATTTTACATATTTTATGCATTTTAACCTATATTCATGTTTACAAGTGAGTCATATACTTTTCATTTCATTTTTAAAGTTTACATCACTTTAGTCAAGAACCGATGTCACCAAACGCGTTTCTAACTCACGGTTTCAGTTTTAATGACGTTTAAACCCTCCGATAAACTCA
>LBNU01022127.1:46231-69182 GCA_014162995.1 Artemisia annua | reverse complement strand
GGGCAAGAACTACTTTGCTAAAGTATTCCTTTTGATCATGTAGCATCATTTTCAATTATATTGGTGATCGCAAGTCGATTATGGATGCAATCAAAGCAAGTATGGTGAAAGGCTGAATCGAGAAGATGAGAGAAGAAAGCTTGTACTATAGTCGGATACTGAGAATGGCCTTCATGGCGCGCATCGATTCAGTCCAATTTGGTTTTCGATTGTGTTGAGATATAATGAGCTTAAAGAAAATATGATGAAACTAAAACTAAAATATAATGAGTGTTCAAAGATCTGAGTATCATATAACATGGTTTAAGCGACTTTAGAAAACAAAAGTTTGGTTTTCAGAAAAATCAGGTCTGCTAGAGATGAGATAAAGTTAAAACAGGACTAAAATGTGCTCAAGAGAGCTTAACTTATACTAAAAAGGTGAAAAGTAAGTTAAATACTGATAAACAACGATCTTCAAGAGAAGCTAGTTACTAAATGTACACATAAGATAGTGGTATATCAGGTGATAATTTAGCTAGTAGTTTGTATGGTTGGATAGGTATAAATTCTAGTATAGGATTAGGTTTTAAAAAAGTTATGTTGGCTTAGAGACTAGGAATGACCTAGGGTAAAGTCGAAACCAGCAGGCTAGCTAACGTATGGTTAAGAAGCACTATTACATGCTGTGCCCTGGACCTATTTAGAGGAACATACTTTTTAAAACCTAATCCTATACTAGAATTTATAGCCTGACAACCATACAAACTACTAGCAAATATCACCTGATATTACCACTTCTATAGTGTACTATTTCATATCTAGCCTTCTCTTGAAGATCTGTTTATCAATTTAACTTAGTTTCACCTTTTTAGTATAGTTAACTCATCCGAGCACCATTAAAGTTCCTGTTTAAACTTCTTTCTCATCCTCATAGGCAACACGATTCGAAACCAAACCTTTTGCTTTTCTAAAGTCCTTAAACATGATTTATATGACTCAAGATCGTTAGATACATCATTAATTTAGGTTTAGTTCATCATATTGTTCTTAAGCTCATAATATCTCAAACACAACAAATGACAACAATGGTACCTGAGATGAGATGTCCCATGAAGGCAAATTCTTCAGTATCAGCTATAGTACAAGCTTCCTTTCTCATCTTCTCGGATTCAGCCTTTCCACCATACCTTGCTTTGATTGCATCCCATATCGCACTTGCATCATCCATATAATTGAAAGATGCTACATGATCAAAAGGAATAGATTTAAGCAAAGTAGTTCTTGCCTTTGATTCTCTTTGGACAGCAATGTGTTCAGCTGCAGTCATTGGAGGTAGATGAAAAAGATTTCCATCATGATCACTGCCAGTCCTTTTCGGACTGTTGCCATTTTGGATCACCTTCCAGATATTCATATCATTGTTCGTGATCCAATGTTCCATCTTCTTAGCCCAAACCTCGTACTCATAATCCATCAAATACGGAAACATCGCATCATCCCTTTCATTATCAAATGCTGCCATTTTTTTTTAATAATATGCAGCAGCAACGGTCAGCAGGAACAAGCAAAATGAACAGTAGTATGGAGCAGGAGTAAAAGGAACCAAGCTTACACACTGATCGATCTTATAATAAGGTCTTTCCCACTTACAAAAGATAGCGACAAGTTGTTACACCCTTCGGTTGACCCATTCACTTTTGTCGAATCCCAATATCCACCAAATATATTCAAAGAATAATATTGTCCCAAAAAAAATAAAAGATACGAGGATCAATTATGCGTAACAGCCAATCACCAACAATACAATAATGCTTTGAATTCTCACCGATTGATTTAATAAATCCCACAAATTCACTGACCCATGTGATCAAATAACTAAAGTACGAGATCTATTTAATTGAGTCAGCCAAATCGTAAACGACAAACACCTTATCTAATCACCAACCAATGAATCAATCTTGGAACTCAATAGACTTAATTGATAATTAATGCACCTTGACAATATTAATTCTTGTGCAAATGAATTCTTTCACTGACCATTAAAATAATCGATTGATAAGATTCCTTAAATTCACCACAAATCGACAAATTGAAAAAGGAGTTATTGTCCCATTTAACCAATATAATAACGAAATTAATGGCCAATTGAAGTCTATTTAACAATTGTGCAACAACCTCTAACCAATCACGATGTCAATAATGACCAGTGATCAATTAATCAACAATAAATGTTAATATATGTCACCATAAAGCACAAGCCGACAACCAATTTGTGAAGCCAACAACCCAAGGCGAGGTTATATTTAATTATCAAACAATATATAAACCACTGATCGTACCTTTTTTTTTTGTCGCCACAGAAAACCAGATCTGTTAACACCAATACGCACCTTCTTCAAAGCACAACTTTTACGAATCTGCTACTAGTCAATAAAAGGCTTTTACCCGATTTGCTGTTCTTCGAAACAGTTCTTTATTCAACAATATAAAAACCTTGATAAACCCAAGATATCACGAGCTCCTGGCTCTGATACCAATTGTAGAAACGTTTTGGCTCGATCTAGGATAACAATGATTGATCATGCACAGCGGAATAATAAGAACACAATCAAAGTTATAATCAAGGTTTTGCTCTAATAATAAAATGATCCTCTATGGATCTAGGTTACACACACTAAAGGTGTTTTTGTTTTGGTGAAACGTCAATAATAATAAAGCCTATTGTTCCTTTTATACACAAGGAACCCTAATACAATAATAAATAAAAGATCAATGCATATCACTACCTAAAATAGCTCATGCATATCCTAACAAACTAATAATAAATATACGGAGTCACTATATCCGTAGAAACAAATCTTCCGCAGGAACCATGTCATCAGCAGAAACCATCTATAGCTTCAGCAGTAACCATCCGTAGGAACCTGTCAGCAGACTCCATCAGTAGGAACTTCTAAAATTCCCAACAGACAATGTAAGTAGTTAACTGTTTTAAGTAGTAATTAACTGTTTCTAAAATGTTGTTTATTTGACTAGATTGGTGGTGATAGCAATGAGTTCACGGATGCGGATTTCGACGATATTCGAGAAGAATGGGCAATTTATGTGTCGAATTTCATTTTTAGGTTGAAATCGTGCATTGTAGTAACTTTAACTAATTATCGGTATATTTTGACGTGAATTGTTATGTAATTAATTGGTAACGCAGAATTGTTATGTGAATTGGTAACGCATGGTTTTGATATATATGAAATGCGTTAATTTTGTACAATTATCATGTTTTTATTGTCAGTAATTATGTATATTATAATCAGGTTTTAATTAAAAAACAAAAAAAATTAAAATAAATGATTTTAAGGTAATGACTCGCAAAAACATATGTCAGAAAAGTGTGTCATAAAAGTTTGTCAAAAACTCAAAATGATTTTAAGGGTAATGACACGCAAAAAGGGTCATAAGTGCGAGTCATAGAAGGATGACACACAAATGCGTGTCATGAAGCTTTATGACGGTACCTTCCTTGACTCGCATTTGCGTGTCATAATGACTCTTCTTGACACGCATTGCGCGTCAAGGATAGACCTTTTTCTAGTAGTGGATAAAGAATTTGAGGAATTCATGGAAATAAAATTTGAAGAGGAAGAAGAAGAAGAAGAAGAGAAATTTGAAGATATCACTGAAAAAGATCAAATGAAAATCAAATCTTCTCTAGAAGAACCACCAACTGATTTGGAACTCAAACCTCTTCCCAACAATCTCGAATATGCCTACTTAGAAGGAAATTCACTTCTTCCGGTAGTCATATCATCGTTGCTCGAAACAAATAAAAAATAACGACTCATTTCAGTTCTCAAGAAGCATAAACGCGCTTTTGCGTAGAAAACTTCTGACATACCAGGAATTAGTCCGGATTTTTGTAAACACAAAATCAATTGTGAAGAAGGTACTAAACCCGTTGTAGAAAGACTACGTCGACTCAACCCAAATATGAAAGAAGTTGTTAAGAAGGAAATCATCAAACTTCTTGATGCAGGAATCATTTATCCTATCGAGGATAGCCTATGGGTGAGTCTAGTTCATTGTGTTCCGAAGAAAGGAGGAATGACCGTAGTGACCAATGAAAGGAATGAATTAGTTCCTACTCGAACTGTCACTGGATGGCGAGTATGTATTGATTACAGAAAATTGAACAAAGCCACCAGGAAAGATCATTTTCCTCTACCATTCATGGATCAAATGCTCGAAAGATTAGCAGGGAACAAATACTTTAGCTTCCTTGATGGTTTTTCGGGATATTTCCAAATTCCTATCGATCCAGCCGATCAAGAGAAAACCACATTTACATGTCCTTTTGGAACCTACGCTTATCGGCGTATGCCCTTTGGTCTATGTAATGCACCTGCGACCTTTCAAAGGTGTATGATCGCAATATTCCAAGACATGCTCGAAACATCTATGGAAGTTTTCATGGATGACTTCTCTATTTTTGGTAATTCTTTTGAAACCTGTCTTTCCAATCTCGATAAAATGCTTGAGAGATGTGAAGCTGCACATCTAGTTCTTAATTGGGAAAAATGCCATTTCATGGTTACTGAAGGAATTGTGGTGGGACACAAAATATAAAGTTTAAGAATGGAAGTAGACAAGGCAAAAATTGATGTTATCACCAAATTACCACCACCGACTAACGTTAAAATCGTTAGAAGTTTTCTAGGACATGCCGGTTTTTACCGCCGTTTTATCAAAGATTTTTCGAAAATATCACGTCCTATGACTAGACTTTTAGAAAAAGATTCTGTTTTTGATTTCAATGCTGACTGCATCAAAGCTTTCGAAACGTTGAAGAGTCAACTGACTAGTGCCCCAATCATGGTTACACCTAATTGGACACTACCGTTTGAACTCATGTGTGATGCAAGCGATTTCGCTGTTGGAGCTGTTTTAGGACAACGTGAAGGGAAACATTTCCGTCCGATATACTTTGCTAGTAAAACACTAAATAGCGCTCAACAAAACTACACGGTCACAAAAAAAGAATTATTAATCGTAGTTTTTGCATTCGACAAATTCAGATCTTATCTCGTGCTTTCAAAAACGATAGTTTTTACAGATCATTCCGCACTCAAATATCTGTCTACCAAACAAGATGCAAAACCACGTCTTATCAGATGGATTTTACTATTCCAAGAGTTTGATATCGAAATAAAAGATAAGAAAGGAGGAGAAAATCTTGCAGCCGATCATTTATCACGTCTAGAGAATCCGAATTTGGAAGAATTAAAAGAAAATGAAATTAACGATTACTTTCCAGATGAAACTCTCATGATGATTGATGATGAGGATGATAGTGACGTACCATGGTTTGCAGATTACGCAAATTATCTTGCAGGAGATATTCTTAAAAAAGGAATGAGTCACTACCAACGTAGTAAGTTCTTTTCGGAGCTAAAACACTACTATTGGGAGAAACCTTACCTTTTCAAAATGTGCAAGGATGGAATGATTCGAAGATGTGTTTCGGGTGCCGAAACAAGAAAAATTCTTGATGAATGTCATCATGGCCCAACTGGGGGAAATTATGGTCCTTCCACTACAGCTAGAAAATTTTTCGAAGCTGGATTTTATTAGCCTACGATTTTCAAAGAAGCATACACTCTCGGTCAAAACTGCGATGCGTGCCAAAAATCTAGTAACCTTTCTCGTAGAGACGAAATGCCTCAAAAGAGCATTCAAGTCTGCGAAATATTCGATGTTTGGGGAATTGATTTTATGGGACCCTTCCCTAAATCACACAAATACGAATATATCCTCATTGCAATCGATTATGTTTCCAAATGGGTAGAGGCTGAAGCTCTTCCTACTAACGATGCACGAGTTGTTGTCAACTTTCTCAAAAAGCTTTTCGCTCGCTATGGAATTCCTAAAGCTTTAATAAGTGACAGAGGATCCCATTTCTGCAATAAACAAATGGAGAAAGTAATGAAACGATATGGAGTTCATCATCGTTTTGCTACAGCTTATCATCCACAAACAAGTGGTCAAGTCGAAAATACCAATAGAGCTATAAAAAGGATACTCGAAAAAACGGTTAAAGACAATCCTGCCGTTTGGTCGAGGAAATTAGATGACGCTCTATGGGCATTTCGTACGGCTTATAAGACACCAATTGGTACAACACCGTACAGACTCTTGTATGGAAAAACATGTCATTTGCCGTTCGAACTCGAACACCATGCTTATTGGGCATTGAGAAGCTGTAATCCTGATATGAAAATAGCTGGAGAAAAGAGATTTTTGCAATTGCATGAACTCGACGAGTTAAGACTTCAAGCCTATGAAAACTCCAGGCTATAAAAAGCAAGAACCAAAGCTTACCACGATAGAAATCTAAGAATTTGCAAACAATTCAAAGCTGGAGATAAAGTTCTGCTATTCAACATGAAATATAAGTTTAAGGCTCCAAAACTCAAACCAAAATGGTTCGGACCATATATAGTGAAACATGGATTTCCATCAGGATATGTTGGACTTTATGACAAACATGGTGGAAGTTTCATTGTCAATGGACATCGAATTAAACTCTATTACGATAAAGAGAAATTAAACTTGATTTCTAACGAAGAAATTTCGTCCGAATCTGAATATGAAGCTATCACATTCATGGCTCCACATAAGGGAATGGTCCCTTGGGCACACAACACTGGTTTTATCTATGATGCTCTCCCTAGAGCATGGGAAAAAGTTACATTGGAAAACATAGATGAAACAGGAGAAGGAATTGTGGTAGGAAATGTAGTGTATATTCCTAAAAGGAAGCGTAACACTGCATCTGCATAATCTGTTCGAAGTTTGAGTCCGGCTGGGGACTCGTTAATAAAATAAGCGCTCCTCGGGAGGCAACCGGTGTATTTATTTTAATGTTAAATTTTCAGTGATTATACCCCAAAGTTTTACCACTTGGTCAAACTTAAGTGTGGGGGTATGCCACTATTTTGAATAAAATTGCAATGCTTTTTGTTTGTTTGTTTGTTTTTTGTTTTCTAATAATACAGGTGTTAATCGCAAGGAATAAATGATTGGACAAAAGCATGGAAGCTGATATCATGGTTTCATTTCTCATTTCCCTACTTTCATACTTTTTAGTTCGTCAATCACATTGAGGACAATGTTTAACCTAAGTGTTGGGGGGGGGGGGTGAGTAGGAAAATAAGAAAATTTAAATTTTGTTTGTCCTTATAATCTAGTTATTTTTACACTTTTAGGAATAATTTATTAGAATAAACGGATCTATCCACTGGAAATCAGTAATTTTGAAAGAATTGAGATGTGTTCCTATTAATATTGCCATCCACTTTTGGATCGATTACATTTGCTAGCACACATTGTAACCCTTTCCACCAAAATTGTGAGGATTTGAGCCTGTTTCTTATATAGCATACATCTTTTATGCTTGAATCTTTTGTTATGAGTGTGCCGGTGATTTTATTTATTCTATAACTTTTGCTTGTAAATCATTACGAGACCATTGTGAGATTACACTTTTGTAATACAAGGATACATACATGATAAGAGGCAACCTTAGGATTTAAACCAAATAGCCTTCTTTATTGATTTTTAGCTAGTCACATCGATTAGTTAAACTCCAATTTTTTAAACCCTCTTGTTAGCATTCATCTTTTACGCTAGATACCCTTAGTTACACCTTCTGAGCCTTTTCTTTTCTTTTGATTAAAACCACAAAAATAAAAAAGATTTTACACTTTTTAGCCTAGCCTTACCCTTCAGTCAAGTCTTGGTGAGTTGTTAGCTTTGTGAAGAATCATGAAGGAAGAATGGAGAAAGTGGAAATTCAAGAATCAACGATCGAAGCAAGTAAAGTATAGTCATCGCAATACGTATAATGACAAGTGTTTCTAAGTGTTATGTGTTCTGAGTTTGTTTAAAAAAAAATGTTGTTAGTTTGATATGTAAAGTGTTATGTATAGCAATAAAGCTATAAAATAAAGCATTGATCGCGAAAGAATGAAGTTCCCAAAGACTACGAGGTTATGATTCAAGGAAGAAAAGCTAATGACATTTGACTTTTAGACTTGGACTAGTTTGTATATTCTTAATCATCACTTACCCAAATAATCCCATGTCTTATTCCTACCCTTCTGACTTAGTGTAATTATTAAGTGTATTGACATGTAGTGACCATCCGAGTTTTTTTTGAAGAATGAGATAACGTGCCAGCGATCTAAGGATCATCCTTAGTGACCATCCGTTATTTAGTGAATCAAAGATTCGTGCTAGCGATCTATTGTGTTGAACACAAGGTATTTGCATTTAAGTTAATTAACCCTTTTTAGCCTAAACGTTACAACCCGAATGAAAGACCTCTTTGATATGTAGACTTGGTGCTTACCCCATTGCGGTGTAGTTTTGTTTCTGGTACAAGCTTATGGTAATAATTAGATCATGACTGAGCATTGAGTGTGATTTATCATATACGCTACCCCATATATGAGTGTTATGAGTGAATTATATCTTATTCTGCCTTCGTGAGGTGTTTAGAAGTGTTAATCGAGCAAGAAAATCATTGGGTATTGTCAAACATCTCAATATTTCATTTATAAAAGCTTAACAAAGATGGTCTAACTTGTACTTGTATAAGGAGGATTTCCATCACAATTTTCAGAAATCACTTTCGTTTACCATGTGGATATATAGTTTTCTTCTGGATTTACTTGAGGACAAGTAAAATTTAAGTGTGGGGGATTTGATAACGCTCAAAGTTAACATGTTTTTAGAAGCGTTATTAGTGTTTTTATGCATGTTATTTGGTTACTTTTATATGCTTTTGCAACTGAATCGTATCAAAGTATGTTTTTGTAGCATATGTAGCCAAATGTAGGAAAAACGAGGAAAAAGTAAAGAAAATGGAGCACATGCGATTACACAAAGATTCCCGAGTCCAAAGTCCAATTTGTGAAGTAATTCCTAAGGAGAAACCTAAGTTTGGTCATTTCAAAGTTCCAAGTTCAGAGTTAACCAAGTGTGGATAGTGCATGAAGAAATACACAACGAAGTTCAAAGTCCAAAACCATTCAGAATTCACCAGCCGATCGGTTCACCATAAATACCACCTCCATCTGATCGGTAGCAACCCGCAACCGATTCGGATGGAAGTTCTGCAAAGGAAATAAACTTTTTGTGCACGAATCGTGGTCTTTTGTCTCAGAGTTCTAGGCCCTTCTTAGTGTCTTGTTGTCCAAGCTCTAGCATTTATGTCCCTATTGATTGCTAGGAGTATTTTACAAGCCTAAAAGGACTTCTAGAGAACACAATTCATAACAACAATTCAAGGAGACATTTACTCTCATTACTACTCTCAATTATTATCATCACCAAGCTCTCAAGAAGGCAAATTCGTGCAGAAAGAACCAGTAGCATTTGGAGAACCAAGGAAGCAACATTTGGAGGCCAAAATCTCAAAGAACCATCACCAATACTTAGGTTATCAATACCTTGTCATTTGTTATCAATTTCAAAGCATTGTAAGACTTATAACCATGGATTCTAATGTTAAATATTCTGAGTCTGTTTACTTGTTTGCCATGAGTAGCTAGTAACCTTTTTACACTTGTTTTGATGATGTTTTATACCTAGTGATGTGGTGATTGTGATAACATGTTTTAATTCAATTTCAAGTCAATCCTAAGAACCAATTGTACCTTAAGTTTCATCATGACATTTGTTAAGTTAAGGTTAACTAATTGATAATATTTTCAAGGGTCGAAAGATTTGGTATTACTCAACTAGTTATAATCATTTGTCTATGAATGATTGTTTTTCACCATAATTATTCTTAACTCAACAAAGAAACAAGAAGTATGATTGTAATAAGAATGCTTTTATAACATCAAATCGGATTGTTTGTAAAACTCTAGTTGGACGAAAGTTTAGATTTTATAAACAATTGTAACATTTTTGTCTATGAAAAGGATACCTTTTGTAATGACCATTTCCTAAGAGTATTTGATCTTTAATAAGAGTTTATTCTTGTGTTTAAGGAAACCATATCTTATGAACCTTGGATAGATCTTGAATTGATTGGTTTACACTTAAAGCTTATTTTTATAAACTAAAATCTTGACGAAGGTTTAACTTGTAGAAACAATAGATTAGATCACCATCTAATTATCACAACCAATATGTTCTCAAAAGTTATCACAATCACATGTGTCATTAAGTAGAAAACTAGTCTAAACAAGTGTAGTTTTTAAATTATTGAATTTGCTTATTATCTTATTTGCTTACGTTTAGAGAATTACTTATAGACTAATATTCGATTCACTCACAAATCCCTGCGAACGATCCCGACTTACCATCATATCTTGCTATAACGGACGAGTACACTTGCTCGTATGTGTTGTTTCTAGATTTGGTAATTCACCTTTATAAATTTAAAACTTGCACTAACAAATAGCACATCAGTTTAGCAAATTTAAGGGGAGGGGTAGCCAAAAGAAGTTCAGCTTTCATTTTTTCAACATCTAAGGCCCAGAAAATCTATCCAGGGGTTAACCTTGTCTGGGGTGCAAAGACCGTCAAAAGGTTCTGCTTATAGTAGTCATGGGGCTTGATATTAACCTTGTTCTCTATGCACATAGGATCCTTCATTTTATCCTCAAGTCTCTTCCTATTTTCAATTTCACATGCATCAATCTCTTTAGTATTACGCACATCAGGGGGATCATGATTAGGTTTAAACATCACATTGAAGTTATATAAGGCAGGTTGCGAAGTATTAACGCTCCTAAGATAATTAGTTTTAGGCATTCATGTATCCTTATCACTATGCTTATCATGAAGTTTAATGTGCTTTTATATCATTTGAGCAGTTTGAATGGTTTGGCCTTGTGTGTACAATTTGTTTTCAAGTTTGTTCTTTAAGGCCTTTAAATTAGAAAAATCGTTTAGGAGTTTAGCTTCCTTTCTTTGAAAATCTAATTTTAGTGTGTTTACACTATTTTGGATCTCCTGTTTTTGTTTAACAGTTTGATCGATGTGATTTTGCAAATTTTTTAATTCTACTCTTAACTTTTCTTCCTTTAAATTCCCTTCGGTAATATATGCACACATTTGCCAATCCATTTTCTGTTCACGTTCAGTTAGCTCAAATTTTGCACGTTGTTGATACATGTTCACCTGATCTTTGAGAATTTTAATCCTAGTGGTTAATGTATCATCAGGAATAACAGCAGTATATTCATTATATTCACAAGTATCAATATTAACGGAAGAGTCATCACTTGGTAAAACAGTCTCGACACTTTGTTTCAAGTATTGCTCATATGGGACAACATTGCTATTACCCATATTAGCAGAATTTGAATCAGAAGTGTCGGTGTATTTTACTTCGTTAAGATTCTTTTGATGGTGTACCACATTGTCAACTAGTGTGTCCTTAGATGCTCTACTCGGTCCATCAGATCATTATTGTTATCCATATGTTGTAGTTTTGAGGAAACATTAGTGTTTTTCAAACCAACATCATCTGAAGTGACAATACTAGTTTGATGCACCTCATCAAGTATCGTTGGAATGACACTTGTTTCATATGTGTCATATAGTTTGAGTACCTCTGAAATGATGGAAGATTTTGAAGGTCCAGATTGATTTGCCGATGTGACTGCAGATGTAAGCTTAGCCATAAAGATGGTCGGAGTGGTGGGTTCATCATCAACATCAGAATCAAATGCATTACAATCTTCAGCTTGGAAGATGTTTGGGTCATTCAAAGCAAGATCCTGGACTGGTTGATCATCCACATCAGCATCAAAAGTGTTTCCTNTTGTTTCATATGTGTCATATAGTTTGAGTACCTCTGAAATGATGGAAGATTTTGAAGGTCCAGATTGATTTGCCGATGTGACTGCAGATGTAAGCTTAGCCATAAAGATGGTCGGAGTGGTGGGTTCATCATCAACATCAGAATCAAATGCATTACAATCTTCAGCTTGGAAGATGTTTGGGTCATTCAAAGCAAGATCCTGGACTGGTTGATCATCCACATCAGCATCAAAAGTGTTTCCTTCATCACCAGCAAGAAAAAGCAGCTGTTCCTCATCCAATTTGACTCCATTTTCTTGAGCTTGCATCAATAGCATCTTATCTTTGAAGTAGTCGGAGTTCTGAGGACGCTTTGGTTCAGTGCAATTTCTAGCAATATGACCTAGCCCACCACAGTTGTAGCACTTGATTTGCCTTCCTAGCCCTTGATTACCATTTCCCATTCTGTTCTGAACATTTCCTCAGACCTTTTGTCTTCCTTGAACCACAATACGCCCATCTTCCACAACAGCAAGATTACGTGGATTGGATTAGGCTCTGAGTTGATTGTTGGTTTGAGGAAGAGTGCTTCTGATGTGTTGGACCAACATTGAGACTTGGTTGGAGAGGTTGTCAATTCTCTTGTCCATGTAAGCATTCCCAGTTGCTTGTGAGTTAGTCATGACATTTGCTGATTGCATGGGAGTTTGACCAAGAGAAGACTGATTCTGCGTTGCTTGAGTTGTGGTTGGGTGATTGACTAAGTCAGCTGTGAATTGTTGAAGTCCATGAGCACTGGAGATTAGAGCAAGAGAGTCATGTGAGGGGTGAAATTTCTCTCTTAGCTGACGATCATACATAGCATGTTTCTCATGTTGTTGGAGATAGGCATAGAGCTGTTCATAGTTGGTGTTTCTTAGTCCTTTGTTAAGCTTCATAGCCGTGACAAATCGATCCCATTCTGGAGACATGTTGTTGACAAACTTTGAGTTGAGTTGGATGTTGGGCATTGTCATTCTGATCATTCTCATGTCATTCACGAGCTTGTGAAATCTGACATAGTAATCATTGATGCTTTCACTTGGGTTCATCTTAAAGTGCTCGAATTCATCGTACAATCGAGACTCACGATCTTCCTTTGTAAGTTCTGACCCAGCAAGCAATGTTTTGACATTGTCCCAAACTGCCTTGGCCTCAGTGTTGAAGTTAATCAGCTTGTAGATGTCCTTAGGAAGCCCTTGTACTACAATGTTTGAAGCCTTAATGTCGGCATCATAACGTTTCCTTTCCCTTTCATTCAGATCATTGTAAGTACGTGGTCTATCAATTCCAAAGGTGACTGAGCCATCTTCATTAGTGGAGATAACATCTCTAGTAGTGCCCATTTGAAACGGACCTTCATCAATTGATTTCAGAATGTTCTCCCCATTTTCTTTCCCTTGACAATACAAACGGATTCTTTGTGACCAAGACTCATAATCAGTTCTGTCTAGCATGGGGGGTCGAGTGTCAGACCCAGCAGCTTGAATATCATCAATAGATGTTACAATAGTCAAGATGAAAGAGTTTTTAGACGGGATTTTACAACACACGTGACTTAAACCGAGAAATAGATTCTTTCCAGGGATTTTACTAAAGTCAACTAGGAAACCGCTAAAATGAACAAACCGCTGAACAAAGTAACCGCTGTTACAGTAACCGCTGATACTTAACCGCTGATAAACAAACCGCTGACTTATAGTAACCGCTGGACAGAGTAACCGCTAGCAAAGTAACCACTACTGACTTAACCGCTGAATAGTTAACCGCTGGAAGGAAACCGCTAGCACAGTACAAAGTACAGCGTAATGCTCGCTCCACTACTTGTACTTAACCGCTATTTCTAACCGCTAAACACCCAAACTAACCGCTGAAAAGCAAACCGCTGGTAGTTAACCGCTGAAATAGTACACAGTACAGCGTAATGCTCGCTCCACTACTTGTACTTAACTGCTACTACTAACCGCTGAATACCTAAACTAACCGCTGCGAGAACATTTTAACGTGGAGCAAACCGCTGGCAAGAAAAGTTTCCAAAACCCATTCGTACAAATCACAAACACTAGATATGGTCCATATAACTGATAAACTAGATGAATCTAACCTTTCTAATCCTAGAAGTACAAGAAAGATCACAAGAAACACCACGAACAAGCACCAAAATGATTAAAAACCACCCTAAACTAGTAAAAACCAAAACAAACCATAAACCACAAGTTCTAAGATCCCTAGGATGTAACCATGGCTCTTGATACCAATTGTAGAATACTAGATAACATCACAAACACAAATATACTTGTGGTTTGGCTCGTTGAAGGTAAGAAAGAAAGAAAGAAATTCTGGAGAGAGAAAGAAGTAAAGCCTTAGAGAGAAAAAAAAAACAAAATAAAAAGAAAATAAAATTATGAGAAGGCTTACCCTCTCCAAGGATGGAGAGGGGTTTATATACATGAGTGTTTGCCACTTAGGGCGTGCCACTTGGGCTGCGGATCAGGCATACAGTGGGTAAAGACCCGTCCTTCTTCCGCGAACTAATCTACATCTAAACTACGTTTAACTAACTAATGTAACAACTATGAGCTAAATAATGCTAAATCATGTCGGGGGTGACCGAATCTTTCTCATGGGTGACCAAATCTTCCTTATACAAAATTCGTATTCCTAATACATATTATCTTTTAGTATACCATCACTGAAATAGGTTGCAACTAAAAGCTTTTAATCTTTATCCACTAAATACAACTACCAAAATCTTTTACCAAAGAGTTAAAGTAGTCTAGTTCCAAATTTTCCCAATGTATGTAACGATAGAAACCATTAATATATAACACTCTCAATTATTTTAGCAAACCATAACAGTTTATATTATTTATCATCCAATAACTCACATTTAAGTCACGTAGTTATTATTAAATTTCAGTAAATGCTTTGACCAAAGAAACAAAAACATAGCAAAAATCATCACCGTCTAAACATTCAACATCTAATTAATCGTACACAAAATGACTAATTCTAAATAGATGCAATAAACAATTTTAAGTGGCAAAGCATTCTGGTTTTGATTCCCTCAAATTATATCAAAACACCAAAGGACCAAAGTGTTACACGGCTAAAAAACTCAAGTGTATTTGCCGTCAACTAGTCATAAGCAATATAGGGCCCGTTTGGTACATGGTTTTTAGTGGGTTTGGATTCAATAATTTTTGAATTCAATTGTTTGGTACATTCTTTTCAAATGAGATAAGGGTATTGAATCATAGATTTCAATCCACCCTATGTTGGTGGGTTTTTATGAATCCAACCAATCAAAAAATTCTTTTTATTTGATAGAATAATTTTAACCACATATTATTCATTCTTTTTCTTATTTTCTACTTTTTTATTTCAAACAAATAAATAAAACTTATTAAACACATATAATTTAAACATTAATTAATTTTCTCTCTCATTCTTTTCTTTCACACCTTTCCCAAATCCGAATCCAATTCCAATCCCACTCACAAACCAAACGCACCCATAAATAACTATCATTTGACTAGGGAAGTGGAGCAGTTTAGTTTCTCAATACTATAACTCTCCATCAATTACTCGCATGTAAAATTGGAATAATAACTACATTACAAGTGACGTACTCAATGCAACAGTTTTAGTTTTCTTTAACACCAACGATATTAATAAAATAATCTCAAAAATCAAGTTTCATTCTGTTGTTTATAGCATGAATTGAACATGGTAAATCTTTAATAGCAACACAAAAAGGATCTGTCTTAAGATTGTAGTATATAATGTGTATATTGCTATTAGAAACAAATAAACAATGACATGAAAACATAAAAGTGTAGAAAGTGATACCGTAAATCTTTTGATCATGAAGCTAGAATCACAACACAAATAAGGAAAATGTTGAGGCCTGTGATGAACACAGTTTCCTTAAGACAGATTCGTCCTCTCCACGGTGCTTGAGAATCGTGAACGTCTATTGTTGATGCATAATCTGGCGCGGACCGATTCAACGACTCTCACTGGGCCGTTAGTCGTCTTCTCGAGCCCTATTAGACCTGTCAACAAAGAGAACTCGTTAGGAGTGGACCCGAGGCCGTAGCCCCGGGATCCACCTCCGACGGTCAAGTTAGAATCTATGCGATATAGCATATAAGTGTTAGGTTTAGGGTAACCTGTTTGGTCGTAGTCAATAAGGAGATTCCAGCCATGTATTTATAAGGCATGGATTAGGGTTAGTCGTAGAGTGGGCCGCTGTCTGCCGGGCCTGACCCATTCCTGGCCCAGTCCGGACCATACGTCCACAAGCCCCCCAAGTCTAGTGTGACATAGTGCATGGCTATGTTATGCGAGACTTANGGCTGCCGTAACTTTTGACCAATAAAAACAATTTAATGTAGCGTGTACAACTAAACAACTTAATGTGTCGTGTACAACTAAACATGTACGAACAAATAAAGAATGAATACCGCATCGGTTGTGTTTTAAAGTTACCGGATTTTGAACTCAATGGTTGCTTTCCGGTGATGTGAGAACACGAAACTTGTCGTAGTCAGGTCCCACGGATGGCGCCACTTGTTGATGCATAATCTGGCGCGGACCGATTCAACGACTCTCACTGGGCCGTTAGTCGTCTTCTCGAGCCCTATTAGACCTGTCAACAAAGAGAACTCGTTAGGAGTGGACCCGAGGCCGTAGCCCCGGGATCCACCTCCGACGGTCAAGTTAGAATCTATGCGATATAGCATATAAGTGTTAGGTTTAGGGTAACCTGTTTGGTCGTAGTCAATAAGGAGATTCCAGCCATGTATTTATAAGGCATGGATTAGGGTTAGTCGTAGAGTGGGCCGCTGTCTGCCGGGCCTGACCCATTCCTGGCCCAGTCCGGACCATACGTCCACATCTGTCTCCCAGGATACAATAACAACGGATAACTCCGTTAGCACAAACGGGTTATCAAGGCGAACCAAAACCGTACCTTCCCTCTATTACAAACCGGATACACAAGAAATATAATTGATAACAAAAAGGAGAGGAGTAGTATATTTCTTGGTGTTTGGAAATGAGAGGAGAGCTCTCAATTTATAGTGAAAGAATGTCAAGAAAAACGGTCAACTAATTAATCATACTAATGACTCATGAACACAAAATTAATTCAATCATTACATAAGACCACGCATTAACTTTCGTGTTAATATCCATTAGTGCATTTGATGACCATCAATTGTCATTCAAACCCACCATTATAACCAATTTTTCCAACAAAAAAGACAATGGTTGGTAACTTATGGGTAAACAATAATATGAGAAGGATCCTAATGGGAAAAGCAAGTGAACGAGTTGGCCTGCATATTGCTGGATAAGTTTTTCTAGTAGCATTTGGTTTTTGACCTTATATCTTTACGCGTTAAGCATTTTCCCACCATAACGATGCGTGTTTCGAAGTTAAATAATGGCCATTTTCGTAAATATATTCAACATCTGCATGACTACAACACTCTACGAGGAAGGTTTTTAAATACAAAAACGTTGATCTACAAGACTACAAACATGTGACCGTTTGAAAAACCCTTTAATAACATTGTTTAGTGTATTTTAAATATAGTGTTAATTACTTGAAAATGTATTATACTTGTCACTTTTTGTTATTGTGTATACTGAACTTTTTTTTTCTTATTGTATGCACTGAACTTTCAAATTTCGATTATTGTGTGTATTTTATAACTATTTAGCCATGTAAAATAACCATTTTACCCTTCGAAATTTGAAAAAAGTAAGGGTAAAGTGGTCAGAAAATACACACAAATATTGAAAATTGAAAGTTCAGTACACACAATAAGAGAAAAAATAGTTCACCACATACAACAACAACAAAAAGTGACAACGAAGATCTTCGAGAACTAATATTGGACCGGGAATAAAAAAGGGAAAAAAGTCAAGGCTAAGTATGATACATTTTCAAGCAATTAACCCTTCAATATAAAAAAAATAAACAAAACTTTGATCAAATATTTTTTTACACATATAACTTTGTTTTTTGTAATATGCTCGAAATAGTTGAGCACGTTTACGCAATTAGTGAACTAAAGATGACAACGGGTCAAGATTGGGAGATACGGGAATCGCTGTTCTCATCTCGCCCCAGCGGGTAATCGGGGTTTGTATGGTATGTTTTCAAAATGCTTGGAAATCCTCGTAG
Source organism: Artemisia annua (assembly GCA_014162995.1). Lineage (NCBI taxonomy): Eukaryota > Viridiplantae > Streptophyta > Magnoliopsida > Asterales > Asteraceae > Artemisia > Artemisia annua. The sequence continues at coordinate 51,145 of LBNU01022127.1, read as the reverse complement.
AGTCACAGAACCTTTGCGATGATGACTTTCCTCTCTTAGAGAAATTTAAAAATGTTAAATGGGAGTTGAAAGCTAAGTTTCAGAAGAGATTCATTAGTCTTGTAAAAGAAATAAAGATGAAAAAAAATAGATTATTCAAAGTTGAAGTCTTGAGACAGAGTCATGCTAATAATTCAGATCTTTGGGAAGGGTTTATTTCGTTAAAGCATGAGATCAGGTCCTTGAGAAGAAAGACGCATCAAATGCTTTACAAAAGTGTCAGAGCGAAATGGCTTAAGCTTTGTGAATGTAACTCCAAAAAATTTCACATTCTATATAACAATAGAATTAGATTGAATTCTATCGACTCAATTTGTGTTAAAGGGGAAGTTTTATCGAATCCGAGTGTGGCAAAGAGACCGATTGAAAATTTCTTCAAAGAACACTTCAACAATTATAGAGGGATTTTTTACGCCCATTAAATGGTGCTTTTAAGTCAATTTCGTTTTTGCAGTATGTTCGACTTGAAGCCCCATTTTCAGAAACAATAATTGAAGCAGCAGTCTGGGGTTGTGGGGATGATCGGGCACCGGGTCCTGATGGTTTGAACATAAAATAATTCAAACAAAATTGGCATGTTATAAAAGATGACATAACTCATTTCTTTTGATGAATTTCATGCAAATGCTTGCTTTACAAAAGCTCTTAGTCAGTCTTTCATTGCTCTCATTCCAAAAAAATCTTGTCCTCAAGGGTTGAACGACTTCCTACCAATTTCTTTGATAAGAGATGAACGTTGGTTTTAAATGTATAAAATGAATTCACTTTTGTTTTTCTTCTGCAACGGTCGCGGTTCTTGTCAATGGTTCACCAACAGAGTTCTTTCCAATGGAGAGAGGCTTAAGACAAGGCGGCCCTTTTATCGCCAATCCTTTTCAATATCGTTAGTGAAGGTCTTAATGTCCTATTTACGAATTCAAAGTGAAATAAGTTGGGTTGTTTTCACCGGCAGATGTTGGTCGTGCAAAGTCACTTTCAATTTCCCACATTCAGTTCGTTGGTGATACTCTTATTTTTTGTGGTGCCAGTAATGAGAATTTGTTAAATTCTAAAAGAGTTTTCGCTGCTTTCAATTATCAGTTGGTCTAAATATTAATTTCCTAAAGAGTATGTTATATGGGGTAGGGATTGATGATCGCTTAGTTCGTGTGTGGGGTGATGATTTTGGATGCTCGATTTGTCTCATCCCTTTTCGATACCTTTGGTTGCCTGTCGGTGCTAATCCTGTGTTTAGATAAGTATGGGATCCTGTCATTGAGAGTTTAGAGATCTCCTATCTAAGTGTAAAACTAAGTTTATTGCTCGAGCAGGTCGAGTGGTTCTTTTTAAAATATGGTTTAAATAGTTTTCCTTTATAATTCATGTCGTTATTCTAAGTGTCCGTGTGTGTGATGGAGGAAATTGGATACAAAGAAGCTTTTCTGGGGGAAAAGATCCATGTGAGTGTAAGCTGTGTATCATGGATTGGGGTACGATAACTATAAGCAAACCAAACGGGGTCCTTAGCCTGGGGAATCTTCAGGTCATGAATGAAGCTCTTTTTATGCAAATGGGTATGGAGATATAGAAACGGAATAAAGGAGCTATGGATGACACTTATAGATGCTAAGTATTGTAGAATCAAATATAGCCTATCTCTAAAAATTCTGAGCAAAGCTTCGGTTTCTCCATTTTGGAAAAAGATTACAGATATTCTCCATTCGAGGTCACCATCAGGAGTTGTTGCTAATAAAGGATTGGTGCATTGTGTTGGTAAAGGCGATTGCACAAGATTTTGGGATGACCATTGGGTGGAAGGCTACATACTAAAGACTTCGTTCTTGAGAATCATTGCTTTAACAACTAACAAATCATGCCTTGTTTGTGACTACGGGTTGTGGGGAAATGGCCAATATGTGAATCTAAATAGAAATCTATTTGATTGGGACGTGGAACAGTTTCGTTAGGAATGCTTCTGACCATCTTAGGCCATTCTTGATGATGGAATCTCCAGCAACTATTCATGTTAATTCTTAATACAGTCGTGATGATGGCAACAAGGAACGACAAAGTTGTCTGGTCGTTTGACTAATTGGGGAACTTTTCTTTGAGGTCGTTTGGTAAAGAGATAGAGAATTATAGTTACAGTTATCCAATTCTTCTCTCGGTACAGAAGTTTTAAGCTCCCCCTAAAGCTCGTTTTTTATGTTGACAAAGTATCATTGGCAAACTTCTACAAGAGATGTGCTTTTAAGATTATAGTTGTTGAGAATCAATATGGATGTCCTCTTTGCAACTCATGCAATTAATCAGTTGATTATCTTTTTATTTACTATTAGTTCACTCTCTCTATCCAGTTTGCATTGATTGATGGTTGGGACTGTGATTGGTTTATTCCTAGAAATATGATATCCTTATTGTCTTGGTGGATGCATATGGCAAAAGTAGTGAAATCTAAAAAGGTATAGCAGACGACGTTCTTCTCGGTTGTGTGGCATGTGTGGGAAACAAGAAACAAGGCAATTTTTTCGGACAATGTATCTTCTTATTTGCAGGTTTTAGACTTGGTCAAATTTCGAACCGGTTGTTGGGTTAAGGCTTTCTATCCAGCATGTTCATATTCATTACTTGATTTTCATGTGAACTTATTTTCGATTACATTGATGCGTGGGTTTTGCAACCTTCGCAATAGGTTTTACCTCTAAATGGATCTTGAGAAGCTTACAACCCCCACCAGGCAGTGTACCTGACCGATGTAGTATAGTGAAGTGGCAAGTAAGGGGGGATTGATCGTTCTCTCGGGGAATAGTGTCGTTAGGATTGAAAACTACTCGAGTTTAGGTCTAAGGGTTGAGAGATGATTCTTTTTGTATTTTTTATGTTTTATGAAAGCAAGTAAAATCTCGGGTATTTGGAAGAGTGGGCGAAATTAATTGCTAATCAACTAACCCAAATAATCTACTATTGCAAATGAAATAAAATAACAAGAAAAGTAAAATGGTTGTGAAACTTATGTGGAGAAAAGTGTGTTTACTTAGATTTCCTTACTCCCTAGCTATCTTTTACCGGTTAATTGTTTTGTTACAATTGTGTGGATGACGAGTTGTATTCCTTTAAACCATTCGTAGGGTCGTGTACGATCTTCCCTAACTCTATAAGCTCCTACTTCACTCCTATGTCGAGCCGACTAAAAGCTCCTAACATGGGATCACTAGAATTCGCTTATGCATTAAATACAACCATATAATCGTAGTACACATCCGATTCATGTTTCTTAAGACGTTCAAGCAAGTTACCGTATAGGAGTTAGTCAGTTTTCTTAAGCCTAACATCGACATCACCCACCCACAACAATCAATAACAAACCAACAACATGTAATCAATAGCTAAGTTTCATTAGATCTAATCAAACACAAGAGAAACCTAGCCAAGCATGTTAAAGTAAAGACAAGCATAAGATATAATCAAGCAACACATAGACATATTGATTGATTTGAAAGGATACTTATCTTTAATTGAACATGAATGATTCAAGGGTGAAAAACCCTTGAAAATACAGTAAAACTCGACCTAGGGTTTATCCCTTAAGTTCTCCCAAAAGTTGCAAACCTAACGAATGAAAATTAGAAAACTATATATAGATTTTACAACTTGACGGCGTCACGTTTTGAATTGTGACGCCGTCACCTCGCCGCCAAAACTCTTCTCGGATTGCTCAGATCCACTCTTGACGCCGTCCCCCTTTAAAAGTCTCTGGGCCGTCTCTCTTTAAGTTATAACATGACGGCCTAGGCGAAATAACACGTGACGCCGTCACGTGTAAATACTTCAAAATCTTTCTGGCCCGTCAAGTGTAAAATTATCCACCTCTTTGTCAAAGCATGACGCCGTCACTTCGTAAAGCGTGAAGCCGTCAGGTATAGTTTTCAGCATGGTTTTGAGACTTTGTCGTTTTCTTCACTTTTATGCTCTAAAAATGTCCAAAATGCTTCCTTTTCCAGATTTCTTCTCCAAAGTACCTGATGTGCCTGTTTGTTAGTGCAAGTTTTAAATTTATAAAAGTGAATTACCAAATCTAGAAACAACACATACGAGCAAGTGTACTCGTCCGTTATAGCAAGATATGATGGTAAGTCGGGATCGTTCGCAGGGATTTGTGAGTGAATCAAAAATTAGTCTATAAGTACTTAACTAAATGTCGTGGGTGATGGCATGCCAATCTAAAGCGGTGAAGCTTAAACCACGGGTTATCGTTATCCCAACGAGCGGTGAAATTGATCAAGTCACCTCAAGTCGTGAGTTATGTGTTGTGAATGACGGTTTAAAAGAAGGTTTTTGTTTTAGATTATACCTACAACGAAAATTAAAGTAAAGGGAAAGCGGTAAAAGACACTAAATAAGAAGCAAGGTAAAGTTGCATGTAATAAAAGTGCGATAAGAAATGAAAGCGTAAAATGAATTTAAAAGACAATGTGTTTGCAAAAGTGACGTCGAATAAGTTCGTTAAGCTTGAGGTAAAAGTTTGGCAACGGTTATTCTCCTTTCTCGAGATTAGTTGTTCGTTGAAATCTTTTGAAAAGATATTAACTCCAAGACGAGTGAATTAATCGTTCAAGGTTTCGTCTTCGAATAATTAACTCACATGTCTAAGTAATCTTTCGATTACTTATCACAAACGTTTAACGCTCTACTTAACTCACAAAGCTCGAGTGACTAAGCAAAACACGTTTAAAAAAACTACTCGAGGGACTCATATTAAAAACTTAAAGCGCGGATTAAAGAAATTAAAAAGACTTAGATAACAACATTTACAGTACCATAAAAGTTAAGACTAAAATGAAAAGACGAAAAGCTCTTCCAAATAGGTAAAAAACAACTAAAAGGCCATATTTTACA
>LBNU01022127.1:20594-38776 GCA_014162995.1 Artemisia annua | reverse complement strand
TTTTTAGAAAACGAACACGAAAAGTGAAGAACTTGTAAAAACTAAAAAGAAAACACAATCAAAATCCCCGGCAGCGGCGCCAAAAACTTGATGTGCGTTTTTTGCTAGTGCAAGTTTTAAATTTATAAAAGTGAATTACCAAATCTAGAAACAACATATACGAGCAAGTGTACTCGTCCATTATAGCAAGATATGATGGTAAGTCGGGATCGTTCGCAGGGATTTGTGAGTGAATAAAAAATTAGTCTATAAGTACTTATCTAAACGTGAGCAAATAAAGTAATAAGCAAATTCAATAAATTAAAAACTACACTTGTTTAGACTAGTTTTCTACTTTGATGACACAAGTGATGTGATAACTCTTGAGAACATGTTGGTTGTGATAATTAGATAGTGATCTAATCAATTGTTTCTACAAGTTAAACCCTCGTCAATATTTTAGTTCATAAAAACAAGCTTTAAGTGTAAACCAATCAATTCAAGATCTATCCAAGGTTCATAAGGTATGGTGCCCTTAAACACAAGAATAAACTCTTATTATAAATCAAATACTCTTAAGAAATGGTCATTACAAAAGGTCTCCTTTTCATAGACAAAAAGGGTACAATGGCTTATAAACATCTAGTCTTTCGTTATTTGGAGCTATTACCCAACTAGAGTTTACAAACAATCCGATTTGATGTTATAAAAGCTTTTCTTATTACAATTATACTTCTTGTTTCTTTGTTGAGTTAAGAATAATTATGGATGAAAAACAATCATTCATAGACAAATGATTATAACTAGTTGAGTAATACTAAATCTTTCGACCCTTGAAAATATTACTAATTAGTTAACCTTAACTTAACAAATGTCACGATGAAACTTAAGGTACAATTGGTTCTTAGGATTGACTTGAAATTGAATTAAAACATGTTATCATAATCACTACATCACTAAGTATAAAACATCATCAAAACAAGTGTAAAATGGTTTCTAGCTACTCATGGCAAATATGTAAACAAACTCAGAATATTTAACATTAGAATTCATGGTTATAAGTCTTACAATGCTTGGAAATTGATAACTAATGACAAGGTATTGATAACCTAAGTATTGGTGATGGTTCCTTGAGATTTTCGCCTCCAAATGTTGCTTCCTTGGTTCTCCAAATGCTACTGGTCCTTTTTGTACGAATTTGCCTTGTTGAGAGCTTGAAGATTATAATAATTGAGAGTAGTAATGAGAGTAAATGTCTCCTTCAATTGTTGTTATGACTTGTGTGTGTATTGTGTGTAATAAGTCCCTTTTGGCTTGTCAAATACTCCTAGCAATCAATTAGGAACATAAATGCTAGAACTTGGGTAACAAGATACTAAGAAGGGCCTAGAACTTTGAGACAAAAGACCAAGATTCGTGTACAAGAAGTTAATTTTCTCTGCAGTCTCTCCAGCCGAATCGGTTGCCGGTTGCATCCGATCGGCTGGAGGTGGTAATTACCACCAACCGATCCGGCTGAACTCCAACCGATCGGTTGGTGAACTCTGAGTGACTTTGGCCTTTATTCTTTGTTGTGTATTTCTTCATGTACTATCCACACTTAGTTAACTCTGAACTTGGAACTTAGAAATGACCAAACTTCGGTTTCTCCTCATGAATTCCTTCACAAATTGGACTTTGAACTTGGGAATCTTCATGTAATCGCATGTGCTCCATTTTCTTCACTTTTTCCTCATTTTTCCTACATTTGGCTACATATGCTACAAAAACATACTTTGATACGATTTAGTTGCAAAAGCATATAAAAGTAACCAAATAACATGCATAAAAACACTATTAACGCTTCTAAAAACATGTTAACTTTGAGCGTTATCACATACCATGCCCTCGGAGCCTGCTCTAGGCTATAGAGGGCCTTCTTCAAGCGATAGACGTGATTAGGATGCTCAGGGTCCACGAATCCTTCAGGCTGACTAACATAAACCACCTCTTTCAACTAACCATTTCAGAACATCACCATGCTCATCAAGCTTCACTTTGAATATCCACTTGAGAGCAATAATCATAGTATAATCTGGAGGAGGCACTAATTCCCATACTTCGAGTCGATCAAATTCATGAATTTCTTCTTGCATTGCAGTAAACCAGAAGTCTTTAGACAATGCATCTTTGAAATCCCTGGGTTCGGCTTTAGATAGTACGGAATTAAAGAAACACCACAAGGCATCGGTGGCGAGTTGTTTACGTGTGGATACCAGACGAGAAGGGTTTCCAATGATGTTGTCAATCGGGTGATCATTTGTCCATTTTCTGAGATGCTCATGATGTTCAGGATATGTAACTGATGAAGCCATATGTGGTTCCCCTGATGATGTGGTATCATTTGTAGGGCCAGGGGCAAAGATGTTCACGAATGGAGCATTATCAGTAGAAGCAAATGGATTCACTTCAATAGAGTTATTTACTGCAACCCCTTTTGATGTATGGAAGATGATTGAAGGTTAGATGAGGTTTGTGAATTACTAGCAGATGGTGCATCTTGGCCAAGTGATACAGACACAGATGGACCATTTGAGTCATGTAGAATTGGAGCTTCGACAACTGGAGGCAAAGGTGGAGCATCATTACTTGAGTTAACAGTTGGAGGCTCAAAATATTCATCAAACATTGGATCAAACAGACTCTTCAATTCTTCACTGGTGGGTGGTACATAAAGTGATGCAGGAGTGGGATGTTGTAAATGTCCTGAACTGATTGGTCCAGGAGACAAAAGATAAGGTGCGGGTCCAGAAATGGTGTGTCCTGGAACCAGTTGCTCAGTCAGCTCATCAAATGTAACGTGAATAGTTTCCATGATTTGTCGGGTTCTTTTGTTGTGGATTCTGTATCCCTTGCGATCTGATGCATATCCAACAAAGACTCCAATATCAAGTCTTCACTATCATTGGATGGGTAACATAGTGCACCAAACACACGTAGGAAGGAGAGGTCTGGCTTTCTCTGATGTACTAGATCATAAGGAGTTTTGTTATGGAGAGGATGTATCAATGATCGGTTTTGAGTGTAGCAAGCAGTTGCAATAGCTTCCGCCCAGAGAAACATTGGAGTTCTGAAAAATATCAGCATGATTCGGGCAGCTTCAACAAGAGTACGTTTTCGTCTTTCAACAACTCCATTTTTCTGAGTCGTGCGTGGAACACTCTTTTAGTGACTTATCCCAATGCTTTCATAAAACTGAGTGAGTTATTGATTAACAAACTCAGTTCCATTGTTTGTGCGGATGAATCTGACAGTGTTGTTGAGTCTGACTTGCAGTTGCTTGATGATTTTAATGATAATCTCTGGAGTTTCATCCTTTGATCTAAAAAACTTCACCCATAACCTAGAGAAATCATCTACAATAACCAGAACGTATCGCTTCCCATTGATACTTTGTACTCTCATTGGACCACACAGATCCATGTGAAGGGTGTGAGGAACTTCCGTGATGGTGTTGACAGTTTTGGGTTTGTGAGTGTGTTTCTTGCTTTTTCCCAATTGACATGCCGAAAAGATGATCTTTTTCGTATTTCAACCTGGGCATGCCTCGAACAAGATCTTTACGGTAAGTTCCTTAATTGTGCCAAAGCTCAAGTGGTTCAACCGGCGATGCCATAGCCATGATTTGTTCTTTGATACCTTTGAAAGCAAGCAAATGGGAGAGGAATGCATCATGTCTTCGATAGAGATGCTGTAAAGATTTGTGCCGCGACTGCCTTTAAGTAGGTCAATACATCTAATTCTCTAACGAAGCATGTATGTTTCCTGATTGCAACTTCGAGATCGAAATCACAAAATTGACCAACAGAAAATAGATTGTGTCTAAGTCTTTCTACATAATACACTCTGGAGATAACTGATGAGACGAAAAGTGTACCTGTTTTAAGGGGTCATTTAAGCCCTAATTCGAGTAAATGTGATCAAATATTGCCCTAAATCGTTCCTTTTGTCATTTTAGGTACTTTTGAGAAGAATTCTGGAAAACATGCATATTTTGACGTTTTTGGAGCATAAAAGTGAAGAAAACGACAAAGTCTCAAAAGAAGCTGGATTTCCTACCTGACGACATCAGAGTCACAAGGTGACGCCGTCAGCCAACGTTGACAAAAGAGTAAAATCAGATTACACTAGACGCCCTATGAAGAAAACAAGATGTTTACACCTGACGGCGTCAGGTGTTACAAGGAGTAGGCCATCAGGTGTAATGCTAAAGAGTGACGGCCCAGAGTAAATTAAAGGGTGACGGCGTCAGAAGTAGATCTAGGCCATCCGAGAACCCTAGTGGCGGCGAGCTGACGGCGTCAGAACCTATAACCTGACGCCGTCAGAATGTATTTTCTATATATACTTTTCTATTTTTCCTTTATTAGGGTGGAACTTTTGGTGCAACTTTGGGCAAAACCCTAAAGATGAATTTAGCTGTATTTTCAAGGGTTTTTCACCCTTGAATCCTTCATGTTCAATTAAAGATAAGTCCTCACTTAAATTAATCAATATGTCTATGTGTTGGTTAATTACATCTTATGCTTGTCTTTCAATTAACATGCTAGGCTAGTTCTTCTTGTCTTTGCTTAGATCTAATGAAACCTAACTATTAATTATTGGTTGATTGGTGTGTTATTACTTGTCTTGGATGAATGTTCCATCGATCTTAGGCTTAAGAAAATTGGCAATACTCCTATATGGTAATATGCTTGAACGTCTTAAGAAACATGTAACCAATGCATACTAGGTTATTAAGGTAGTATTTAACGCATGAGCCACTGTTTACAATCCCTATGATTATGTGTACGCATAGTTGTAGGAGAAGATAAGAGCTCATAGAATTGGGGAGATATGTATGCCACCCCATGAATTGTTAAGGAATACACCCGTCATGCACGCAATTAATATACACACCAATTAACCGGTAAAAGATATTTAGGGAGTAAGGAAATCTAAGTAAACACATTTGTCTCCATATAAGTTTTCACAACCACAATAGTTTTAGTTATTTTACTTTTAATTGCAATTGTAGTTTTTGGGTTAGTTGACTAGCAACTAATTCCGCCCACTCCTCCAAAACCCGAGATTTTACTTGCTTTTATAAAAATATAAAAATACAAAAATAATCTTCCTTCACCCTTAGACCTTTTAGAGTAGTTTTTCTAACCTAACGAACACTATTCCCTGTGAGAGAACGATCAATCCCCCGTACTTACCACTACACTATACTACACTGACCATGTACACTGCCTGGTGGGACTGCAAGCCTCTTGAGATCCCTAGAGAGGTAAAACCTGTTGCATGGTCGCAATCCCACGTCATCAAGTTTTTGGTGCCGCTGCCGGGGAATAGTTATTGTTTAGGTTGAATTTGTATTTAATTAGGTCTATTCATTAGATTCCTATCTAGTGAGATTTTTTAGTTTCTTTTTATTAGCTTTCTAGTAGTTTGTCTTTTCTTTGTGTCTTTGTTCGTAAAAACTTTTCCATTGATTATTCCATTAGCCATTATGGAGAACGCGAATCCACCCTACTACCAACCACGAAATTCACCCACTCTAAATGACATCTTGATGTTCAAACAACATCAAGATGAGCCTGTCTATGATGCATGGAGTCGTTTTAAAAATTTACTCCGAAAAGTCCCTCATCATATTTTCGATCTATGGTCCCAAATTGAAATATTTTACCATCGTGTCAACCACTATACCAAAATGGACATTGACCATGCCGCAGATGGGGACCTTTGGGGATTAAGTGCTGAAGAAGCATGGGAAACCATAGAAGATTGTGCCCAACTCGCTAAACATGGACAACCCAAAAAGCGTTGTTACGGATCAATTGATAGCAAGTTTGAGGGAACAAGCAAAGAGCTTGTTTGGGGATAAATTGTTGAAGGATGTGGGAAATTACATAAGCCCACAAAGTACCCCACAATTCCTACCGTCATTTGAGGCACACACACCGCCCGTGACTTACCCGGAAGGAGTAGAAGAGACTTTAGGAACCCCAATAGAGGTAGAGCCCTTGAGCCAAACACGACTAGAGGATATAGGTTTGAATGCTTTTAGTGATCACAACCTTACTCTTAGTTCTATGGAAGTTCCTAGTTTTGATGAACCGGAGCCCCAACCAAAACCGTTACCTAATCTTCCATCCTTGGATGAAAATTTAGGAATTGAAATAGGTCCCGATCCATCCATCAAACCATATAGTCCGGGTAGTTTTACGTTAGAGGTAGTAGACTCTAAGCCTTGTAGAGAGGAAGCTAACATAGGAGTGAATCATGATCTTGCATGCTTACATAACCCACTCATGATAGATCACAAGAAACATTATGGGTTTAAACCAGGTTTATTAGGTCAAGATGGATTCCCAACTAGGAGTCTTTCGAAGTTGATTGAAGATGATCCCTTTTTAGGAGAAAACTTTGATTTACCCATTGACCGAATTGAATTAGGTAAGGTTATGATGATAGGATCCCACATCTTTGAGCATATAATTCATCCACCACTCTTCCCTCACGTGGCATACTTCCACCGAGATGGTGTGTATCGCTACTTCCACCCGCACTTAATCCTAAGTGTAGGGAAAACTTCCCCTATTTCTGTTAAATAAGGGTAGAGTCAGTCTCGTGACTCGAACAAAAACAAGCGCTTATTGGGAGGCAACCCAAGCTTTATTTTCTTTATTTGTTTTGTTTGTTTGTTTGTTTGTTTTTATTTCCGTATGTGTGTTTTATTTTTATTGTTATTGGTTCATGTTTGAAATTAAATTGTGAAAATGCTTTATTTTGTTTTTAACTTCGTCTTAACTACATATAAAGGTATTTTGCAAAAGCTAAGTGTAAGGGAAATCTAAATCGGTTTATAAGAACAAATGAACATGAATCATAACAATGTAAATTACCATACATATTAGTATTTGTTTGAGTCAAATGCTTGTATCGAGTCATAATGAATTTTTGCAGAAATTCAAGGAACTAAGCTCTAGTTTTTCCAGAATTTTTCCGGAAACTGAACATGAGAATTCTGTCAGATCATTTCTGACGGCGTCAGGCATTACAACCTGACGGCGTCAGGCTATAATTTTCTGCAATTTTTAAAAGTTTTGTTTTTCTTCCGGCAATAAAAAAGCTTTTGTTAATTCTCTAACTTATAATCTCCAGGAATTCTGCAAAAATATTCATTCCACAAGCATTATATCCTACTATAGATCATACCGCCGATTTTATGCGAGGTTGGCCTTTATCTTTTTTCAGGTTAACAGGTTATTTTGGACAAGAAGATGAATTATATTTTGGAAGGGAAGCTTTGAGCGTTCATCTTTCTTAGAAGAAGATCTAACCATGTTACCTCACTATCCACATCAAACGAATCAGGGGAGTATTTGATTTAATTCTTTCATTTTATTTACTTTTACATCTTCTATTTGAACATTGGGGACAATGTTCGGTTTAAGTGTAAGGGGGTAAATGAAGGCACCTTAGAGAATACAATTGTGCTTGATTCTTGTTTGTTTGATAGTAAATTTGTAATAAAACCGAGAGAAATATTTGTTAGGGCAATTTTAGCGCCAATTTAATATTTTTTACAACATTTAGAAGTGAAACCTTGGTCTTAATAAGCATCTCATGGATAGGAAATTGTATGACTAGCACAAAACCGTACCACTAAAAAATTTTTCCACCCCAAATATGTGAGGTTCACCCCTAGAATTGGTAGGAAAAGCATCTATCGTTGATGCTATGATGTGTGTACCGGTAGCACTTAGATTCTAGAACTTGCGTTAGGACCATCTCAAATCCACAACTGAGACTACGTTCGTGTAGTTAAGAGATACTACATGATAATAGGCATTAGGATTAACCCTTTGTTTTACACCCGTGTTTTTGTTATAATTACATTGGCTACATTGGTCCAGTAATTATCCCAAACCATTTGCGATGTACCCATTTTTGGTACACGATACCCCTAGTACACCTCTCCGAGCCTATCTTTTCGTTTCGACCTTTGAGCGTCTTACTCAAAGTGAGAATTTGTTACACCCCACTTAAATGTACACCCAAATCGCCTTAGCCTACCTTGTATGCACTCACCTTTAGTGCATTATTGTGACAACATTTGTTAAACCCTTTGTTAATTATCTAGTCGATTACATGGTTGCTAAGTCGAGTCATATCCTTGTACATATTGTTTTGGGACGATTGGGACTCATGGGTAAAGTACCAGTGTAATGGAGTAATGGGGAAGAACAACATTATTACCCCCATATGTGCTAAATATTTTAAAAGTACTCCAAGTTTTTCGATTATCTTAATTCGAGTTATTAGAATAGTAATTGTAAAGTTATGTAAAAGTTCAAGTGTAAGGGGAGAACCGAGGCCCCTATGATGTATTATTTTGGATGGTAGGGCAAGAATGTATGAAAAAAAAATCGAAAAATCAAGAAAAATACAAAAAAAAATATTAGAAAAAGAAAAGTAGAAAAAACATATGGACTACCATCCCGTTTCTTTTATGTTTGTTTATGTTTTTGTTATTTTGTTTTTAGCTTAAGATTGAGTCGAGTCTTGGCTTAGCAACATTGTATAGTGCATGTATTTGATCATGATAATTAACTCGCCACCATTAAAATACCCTTTATTCCAACCAAACCGTGTTTATCGTATCCCTACACCTTACGTTACAACCCTTTGGAAAGCCTACTTTGATAGTTTATCTTAGGTGCTTACGCCTAGTGGAAGAGTAATTGATCCTCTCCCAAGCCTATGGTAATCTATTTGCTATGACAGGTAGTGAGTGATATTTTCCGTTTTCATTGATGAGATATAATTCTATGACACTTTAGAGATGAAAGTATCCAAACACTATTTGTGAGGTGCTAGTCTATGATTTCCGTGCTTATTATGATTAGGGTCGAATGACTATTTGTTGTAATTACTTTTATATATGTGTTAAATGATCCCTAACTCATATTTTGATTGGAATAAAAGCTCATTTGCTTGAGGACAAGCAAATCTCAAGTGTAAGGGTATTTGATGAGACGAAAAGTGTACCCATTTTAAGGGATCATTTAAGCCCTAATTCGAGTAAATGTGATCAAATATTGCCCTAAATCGTTCCTTTTGTCATTTTATGTACTTTTGAGAAGAATTCTGGAAAACATGCATATTTGGACGTTTTTGGAGCATAAAAGTGAAGAAAACGACAAAGTCTCAAAAGAAGCTGGATTTCCTACCTGACGGCGTCAGAGTCACAAGGTGCCGCCGTCAGCCAACGTTGACAAAAGAGTAAAATCAGATTACACTAGACGCCCTATGAAGAATACAAGATGTTTACACCTGACGGCGTCAGGTGTTACAAGGAGTAGGCCGTCACGTGTAATGCTAAAGAGTGACGGCCCAGAGTAAATTAAAGGGTGACGGCGTCAGAAGTAGATCTAGGCCATCCGAGAACCCTAGTGGCGGCGAGCTGACGGCGTCAGAACCTATAACCTGACGCCATCAGAATGTATTTTCTATATATACTTTTCTATTTTTCCTTCATTAGGGTGGAACTTTTGGTGCAACTTTGGGCAAAATCCTAAAGACGAATTTAGCTGTATTTTCAAGGGTTTTTCACCTTTGAATCCTTCATGTTCAATTAAAGATAAGTCCTCACTTAAATTAATCAATATGTCTATGTGTTGGTTAATTACATCTTATGCTTGTCTTTCAATTAACATGCTAGGCTAGTTCTTCTTGTGTTTGTTTAGATCTAATGAAACCTAACTATTAATTATTGGTTGATTGGTGTGTTATTACTTGTCTTGGATGAATGTTCCATCGATGTTAGGCTTAAGAAAACTGGCAATACTCCTATATGGTAATATGCTTGAACGTCTTAAGAAACATGTAACCAATGCATACTAGGTTATTAAGGTAGTATTTAACGCATGAGCCACTGTTTACAATCCCTCTGATTATGTGTACGCATAGTTGTAGGAGGATATAAGAGCTCATAGAATTGGGGAGATATGTATGCCACCCCATGAATTGTTAAGGAATACACCCGTCATCTACGCAATTAATACACACACCAATTAACCGGTAAAAGATAGTTAGGGAGTAAGGAAATCTAAGTAAACACATTTGTTTCCATATAAGTTTTCACAACCACAATAGTTTTAGTTATTTTACTTTTAATTGCAATTGTAGTTTTCGGGTTAGTTGACTAGCAACTAATTCCGCCCACTCCTCCAAAACCCGAGATTTTACTTGCTTTTATAAAAATATAAAAATACAAAAATAATCTTCCTTCATCCTTAGACCTTTTAGAGTAGTTTTTCTAACCTAACGAACACTATTCCCTGTGAGAGAACGATCAATCCCCCGTACTTACCACTACACTATACTACACCGACCAGGTACACTGCCTAGTGGGATTGCAAGCCTCTTGAGATCCCTCGAGAGGTAAAACCTATTGCGTGGTCGCAATCCCACGTCATCAATAATACTATCACCAAACACATAGTCTCCATAACCCATAATTGCCCCAAAGTGGTCATTCCTGATTCTAACTCTCCCAATAAACTTCTTCACGAAATTTTAGAGCCATGAACGATCCCCGGTCATATGTTTTGAGTAGCATGCGTCCAAATACCGAAGCACACACAAATTCAGGAGCAATAAAATTCACTGTAGACATGGTTATCTTAGTGGAAACTTCACTATTGGATACAGTGGCCCTAGTATCAAGGCATATAGTCTCTAAAGGGAAGATTCTACCTGGTTGCTTCCATTCCTTAACTATCTCATGCCTAGGATAAGTCATTTTAGTCAAGGGTCACTTGTTTCCTAAAGTGAATTTTCGTCCAATAGGTTTCCATTGATATCCTACATTGGTGAATAAATTTCTAGGTTCTTTCCAAACATGTTTTTTCAGTTTAGATTTCCTCTCATTTAGAAGGGGACCGTTTAGTAGACATCAAGAATGACAAAACACAATCATCATGATTGCCAGAAATTAAGCAGTCATTACAAGTTTTACAAGTAGCATCAGAATTTGTATTAATTCCAGCACGCTTATAGCTAATACTAGAATCAACACGATTCATTTCACACAAACTATTGTTATTGTTCCTAAGGTGGTCTTCTACTTTCTTCCCATGAGCACTCTAAGCCGACGTAGTCCTATTGTTCCTTGTATTGAGACTAGGATTTGACCCGCTAGCTTTAGTGTCACTATTTACTCCTGTAAAAGCACTGATGGGAACATTAGTTTGTTTAATTGCTACTTGTTTTTCTGGTTTTGATATTCTTGGTTCAGATGTCTTAAGTGGCACATCAAAGGTAACATGCTTGTTCTTACTCATAAGTGGAGATGCAGTGAGCCTATCTTGCTTATAGTCATTCTTAGAACATGCACCAATGGCATATTCTAAAAGTTCCTTGGGATCGTTTAGTGACAAAACATGCATCTAGAATAACACTATCCAGTGGTTTCACTGTCCTATCCTCTTCCAAAATCTCGCGAAGCATGTCTAGACTATCATTATGGTACGAAAGATACGCATAGTGAGCAGACCTATTGTTCCTAAGAGGAACTGGGATATTAATAACATCAACATCATATTTTCTATCAGCAGAAACCTTTGGAACATTCATGTCACCGATGGTGACTGGCATTTTAGCTTTCACCTTCGTGTTTAGATTTTCAATTTCATTAAGTAAAGAAGTTATTTTTTCATTGGTTTTCTCACGTGTAATCTTGATCGAATCGTATAACTCTTCGTAACGCTGTTTAGTATTGGAATTTTTAGCTTGAAACCACTCAATATCACGATGTAATTTATTAATGGTATCTTGATAGTGAAAATTCTGAAATCTAACGATGAAGGTTTATTGGTGTCAGTCACAACATACTTGGTTGATTTTAATTGGGCAATTTGAACCTAAAGTTTATGAACTGTGTTAGTATGAGCTTGAATTTTTTCATCATGTTTGCTAATTCAAAATATGCATCAAATTCAGGAGCATCCGAAGATGTCTTGTTTTTTGAGATTTTAAATCTTTCTTCCAAATATTGATACTTTAATTGCAGATTGAGATTATCAACCTCTAGTTTTGAAAAATTCCTGACCATGTTATCATGGTCATCGTTTTGAATTTTCTCAAGCAATTTTAGATTCTCCCCCTCAAGCTCAACAACACGATTCTGGAAAACATTCAATGCAATAGACATTTCATAAAATTGGCAAACAGATAAAATAGATTCAGTGGCAGTATAAAACACATCCTGTGCAACACAACTAGCAATCAAATTCTCATTCATGATGTGAACATTTTTTCTCTCAATTTCACTATGTTTAAGATCAATAGCCAGTTGTTTTCCCTCACTTTCCACGATTTTATTACACCTCTTTCATATCAGCCACATCTTTGTTTAGGGTTTTTTGAAGTCCCTCAAAATGTTCTTTGACAAGCTTAAAGAATGGCATGACCTCTGTTAAATAGCATCCTTTTGTTTGTTCAAAGCCCCTTTCCCCTTCAGTAATACCCGTTGGTGTAATTCTCTTTTTACATGTTTTATCGAAATCAGCGAATAATTGACTAAGACATATAGAGCAATTAGAGTATTATTTTGCGTGGGGTGAGTTAAAGGAACAAGATGCATTGGTGTGTTATTAGGGTATAATGTTGGGTCAGCTATCCTAAACATGGTACGTGTTTCTCCCACAAGTCTTTCTGCTTGCATTTTTTCTAAGTCTAGGTTCCAAAATACATGATCTGGAGCTAACCTTTTTTGTGGGACAAAAACCGCTATTCTGTTATCTTCAGAGTAATCATAATTGTACAGAATTTTATTTTTAATGCAATGGGGATAAGAGGATCCTTTAATTTTTCAGCCAATTTAACTCTAGTTTCATCTTCAATCTCATTTGACTCATCAAATGATGTCACATCAGGGAGGGCATGATCAGGCTCAAGCATAACATTAACATCATACAAAGCAGGCTGGACAGCTCTAACGCTCCTAAGGAAATTAGATTTAGGTTTGCCTACATCCTTTTCACTATGTTCATCACACAACGTTTTATGACAATGAATCATTTGAGCAGTTTGAATGGTTTGGTCTTGCGTGTACAACTTATTTTCAAGTTTATTCTTCAACGTTTTAAGTCTGGAAAAATCATCTAAGAGCTTAGTCTCTTTTTCTTGGAGATCATTTTTTAGAACTTTTACACTTTCTTGAATTTACTGTTTTCGTTTAACAAACTGATCAAGTTGTTTTTTTAAGATTCCAATTCCCTTTTTACTGTTTCTTCCTTTCTGTTACGTTCATATGTGAGTACACTCATTTGAAAATCCATTTTCTGCTCACGGTCGGTTAGCTCAAACTTTGCATGTTGTTCATATATGGTCACCTGATCCTTAAGGATGTTAAGTCTAGTGGTCAAGGTGTCATCAGGAACATACATAGTGTGCTTATGCAACTCACAATCATTATCAACAACAAGAGGTGCACTATTTGGTACAACCGACAGTCCGTTGTTATTCATATACTGTTCATATGGGATAACATTACTATTTCCATATTAGCGGTATTTGTTACAACGGTGTTAGGAGGTCGTACTTCATAGTGAATGGTATGTGTGAAAACACATCTTTTCTTGACCAATTATCAGGCTAAATAGACCAAAAACCGATCTATAAATGCCATATATGTTGTGTTTTTGTGTTTTTAAAAGTGCAGGTACGGATATCGAGAAAAGTGGACAAAAGTACTAAAAACAACAAACACGAGCACGAGGGATTGGAAAAAGGTTCAAGAGCCGAGACCGGGGAAGGATTTCTCAATATTGGATCATATTTATGCTCAAAAGTGCCAAATTCTACTTTGAGGAATCATCACTTGCCACAATTGATCCTTGGAATTATATTACAGAAATGGTCCATTGAAATTTAGAAATTACAGTCTTGGTCGCTTTACTTCACTTATACCTTAAATTCTAAATGTTACACAAAATAAACTCATAAAACCCACCAAGCCCAATAACACAACGAGCCCACTCCCATTCTATATTAACTCGTGACAAAATTTCTACCAAAACCCGGAGGTCAAACAAACCCACACCCGGTCAACTTTATTTGAAAAATAATAAACAACTCCAAAATTACCCCTGCGCTGTACCTTTCTTCTCCACCACTTCCAATGAAATTCCGGCTATACCCCTCACTCCCATGCTTAGTAATAAGCATCTTCCAGCGTGGCAAGATCTTTAGTGGCCTGGATCGCCAAGGTGGACAAATCAAGGCTTGTGATTGGTTTAGACACATCACCTAGGGCTCGGATTGGATTAAAAGGATCTAATTGATGAATATTCAAGGGATATGCTGTTTCTGGATCATTCTTATGACATCACCCAAGCTCAACTGCTCAGGATATAAAAAACCCTTCACAGTCACATTTGGAAGGTGTTAGTCATTAGGATTAGGAGTAGATGTAATGTAGCTTAGGATAACTTTAATAGTAGCTTATTGTAGTTATAATTTAGCTTTTCATATCTGTATCTCTCAAATTGTAATGAACTTTTAAATCAATGCAATTCAGTTTTCTAAATTCTAGTGCAATTTACTTTAAGCTTTTAATCAGTTACTCTGAAGTTTCATAAGCTTTCATGTTGCTCTTATAAGCTCATAAAAGCTATCTTAGCTCACTGAGAGCTTATTGGTTTTTAAATTCTGTTTTAGTAGTAAGATCTCAAAATAGTCAATGAAAGTCAACCACATAATGAAGATGATGGTTATGGGGTGATCAGAGGTGTTAGTTAGTTGCAGAGGTGTTATTTGAGCCTATCTAAAGATAGGCTTGACTGGAGTATTACCCTATTACAGTTAGGGCTTTGGTACTTGTAAGTTCTCAATTCCATATTTAGGTTAATCTTCTATTCTATAGCATAGTGTTTAGATCTGCTTAGCTTAGTTGTTTATTGTTCATTTACTTTGATTTGATCATAATATAGTTGTTTTAATAATGCTTGAGCTTGATTGATCATTTGTTACTTCATTTTCATTGAATCAACTTAAATTCTGTCCTGTTTTAGCCTTCCCTATGGATCTGAATTTTTGTTGTTTGTTAATGTTGTTTACTGATCATTTGGGATCTATGATTGCTATGTGAATCAGTGTGATCATTTGTTTGAGTTATAGTAGTTTTAATCACAGTTTCATAGTGTAATTGCACACTTGTAAGGGTGTTTGGATATGCAGATCATTAGGTATTGCTGATGTTACTTAGTTAAGATTTCTGCATGAGCACTCTTCATTAGGTGTAGATAGGTCAAACTTAGCAGAATATAGATAGTTAATTATATAAAAAGTCAAAATGATCATTAATTTTCATTCCTGCATAGTTTAGTAGTAATATGTTCATTTTTACTTGTGCATTTGCTTTATTATGAGTTTAGGATTAAGATTTTCATGCTTTAATATGTTCGGTATACACCTAGTGAGAGAATTGATTCATTGAAATTCAGTTTAGTCAAAGCATTTGTTCATCAAAATAGTCAACTGTTTTCAGTTTTGGTATCTCATTGACATCTGTTCTTGATCAAAATAAGGTTCAATTGGTTGATTTAAATTAGGGCTTTTGTGTTTTTTAGGTACTCAGTATGGTATTCTAGCTTTTGCCCCCATAATATTCTAGTTTAGGACTTATTTGGACTGCTTATTTTAGCTTGCAAGTATGACTGAAATGTATGGTTTGCTGATTCATGTTAGGAACTGCAATTGTTCTATTTAGCATGTTCTTTGTATTTAGTTGTGATTTCTGAGCATATTTGAGTTTTTATAAGTGCTTTATATGATCTTTGAACCTTTGGCTTATTCTGGATCATTTTAGCTTATTGCTTAGCTTATGTTCTAACTGCTTATAGTTTCATTTGAGTGTTTTGTTGTGATTTTTGATATGATTCTTGTGTAACTGAGCTTAACTGAGTATTCATAACCTTCTGCAAAGTTTTAGTAAGAAATGGTGACAAGTGCTTATTAATAAGCACTTATCCCAACTACTTATTAGGCCAAAACAACTTTTTCAGCTTATTTTTACATAGCTTTAATTTTTCCTAGATTTCAAACATTATTTTAGAATTTTTCAGAAATTTTCATGATTTTTCTCTTTCATTTGCTATTTTTCTTATTTTTAATTAGTTTTTAATAGTTTTTAAAATAAATAAAAATCAAATAAAAATCAGAAAAAGCCATAAAAAATTCAAAACTAGTTTAGAAAATTCTTTTTAGTTATTTTAGATTTTTCAGAGCTGAATTTGTATTTTTCCAAGTTATTTTCACAATTTCTTTTATTTTTAATCATTTTTAATAAATCAAAATTAGTTTTTAATTCATAATGAATCAATAAAAAGTCAAAAAAAAATTATTTTTATTTTTCTAAAAATTTTCTTTTATCATTTAGGACTGATGAGACGAAAAGTGTTACGC
The DNA here is from genome assembly GCA_014162995.1 of Artemisia annua. Lineage (NCBI taxonomy): Eukaryota > Viridiplantae > Streptophyta > Magnoliopsida > Asterales > Asteraceae > Artemisia > Artemisia annua. The sequence continues at coordinate 22,294 of LBNU01022127.1, read as the reverse complement.
TTTTAGGGGGTCATTTAAGCCCTAATTCGTATAAATGTGATCAAATATTGCCCTAAATCGTTTCTTTTGTCATTTTAGGTACTTTTGAGAGGAATTCTGGAAAGCATGCATATTTGGACGTTTTTGGAGCATAAAAGTGAAGAAAACGACAAAGTCTCAAAAGAAGCAGGAATTACTACATGACGGCGTCAGAGTCACAAGGTGACGCCGTCAACAAGCCTTGACAAAAGAGTGGAAACCAATTTTCAAATGACGGGCCAGAAAGATTTGGAACTTTTACACCTGGCGTCGTCAGGTGTTAATAGGTGTAGGCCGTCAGGTTATGTTTTAAAGAGTGACGGCCCAGAAGGCAACAAAGGGTGACGGCGTCAGAAGTGGATCTAGGCCATCCGAGAAACCTTATGGCGGCGGGCTGACGGCGTTAGACCCTATAACCTGACGCCGTCAGAGTGTAAAAGTCTATATATAGTTTTCTATTTTTCATTCATTAGTGTGGAACTTTGTGGAGAACTTATGGCACTAAACCCTAGACGAATTTTCTGTACTTTTTAGGGTTTCTAACCCTTGTAACCCTCATGCTTAATTAAAGATAAGTCTTCACTTTAATTCAATCAATATGTCTATGTGTTGGTTGATTATCTCTTTTGCTTGTCTTTTAATTAACATGTGTAGCTAAATTCTCTTGTGTTTGCTTAGATCTAATGAAACCTAACTATTAATTATTGGTTAATTGATGTGTTGTTGTTTGTTGGGATGATTGTTCCATCAATGTTAGGCTCAAGAAAACTGGCCAACCTCCTTTATGGTAACGTGCTTGAACGTCTTGGGAAACATGTAGCCAAGGCATACTAGGCTATTAAGGTAGTATTTAACGCATGAGCCACTGTTTACAATCCCTATGGTTGTGCCGTGCATGGCATAGGAGGAGATAAGAGCTCATAGAATTGGAGAGATATGTATGCCACTCCATGAGTTATTAGGAATACACCCTTCATCCACACAAGTAACATACATATCAATTAACCGGTAAAAGATAGTTAGGGAGTAATGAAGTCTAAGTAAACACAACTTTTCTCCATATAGTTTTCACAACCACAATAGTTTAGTTATTTTATTTTACTCGCAATAGTAGTAATTTTGGGTTAGTTGACTAGCAACTAATTCCGCCCACTCTTTCAAAACCGAGATTTTACTTGCTTTCCTAAAAAAATATAAAAATACAAAAAGAATCTTCCTTCACCCTTAGACCTATTAGAGTAGTTTTTCTATCCTAACGAACACTATTCCCTGTGAGAGAACGATCAATCCCCCGTACTTACCACTATCCTATACTACATCGGTCAGGTACACTGCCTGGTGGGGTTGTAAGCCTCTTGAGATCCCTCGAGAGGTAAAACCTGTTGTAAGGTCACAAAACCACGCATCAAGTTTTTGGTGCTGCTGCCGGGGAATAGTTATTGTTTAGGTAGAATTTTTATTTTATTAGGTCTACTCGCTAGATTCCTTTCTAGTGAGATTTTTATTTTATTTTTCTAGGGTTTCTTTAGTCTATCTTATTTCTTCGTGTTTTTGTTCGTAACCTTTACCATCCGCCATCATGGAAGGTGGTAACATCCTTGATCCCAACAACCCACTTCAACCAAACCACCCACCACAACCAAATAAACCTCCTAGACCCCGTACCTTAGGAGAGTATTCCC
>LBNU01022127.1:6511-19859 GCA_014162995.1 Artemisia annua | reverse complement strand
GAGACCCCATACTTCCTAGGTAACCCGATTATCAAAGTTGGCGATCCTTCTAATCTCAACATACCATGCAACATCGGACATTTGCATATATGGAAAGCTTACATCGACCCTAGATCGCCCATAAACATCATGACTAGAGCCCAATACAATTTGATAATGAAAAACCAACTTAGGTATAGGGTGCTCCCTAATAAGGGATGGATTAGTAACTTCACGGGGAGAGTTAAGGGATTACCGGTTTATGTAGGAAACTTTACCTATGTCACCGACTTTGTGATTGTAGAAGATATCTGCCCAATAGTCAACGCAAGTGTAACCCAAGTAGTTTTAGGCAAGCCATTTATCGAGGTCTCTAGAATGACTCATGAACCTTCCTTAGGAATAGTTAAATTTAAGGATGAGACTGACGAAGTGAACTACCAAATGCCATATAAGATAGAACAATTCCAACACTTGTCCAATGTTGAAAAGGAGCTCAAACAAGCGGTTTACTATAGGAAGATGAGGATAAACGTAGGGGAGTAGACTATGTCATGGGAAGAATATTCGGTTTCTATAAGGATTGTTTGAAATTAGGACCGGAATACAAAACCGGAAAAGAGGATGACTTAGGAACCGTGACCAACGACGAAGTCATGTAATGTACGGTGACTTTGAGTCTAGCTACAAGACTCATTAATAAAGAAAAGCGCTTCTTGGGAGGCAGCCCATGCTTTGTGTTTGTTTGTTTGTTTATTTGATTTTATTTGTTTCCGTATGTAAGTTATATTTCTTGTTATTGATTCATGCTTCAAACTAAAATGTGAAAATGCTTTATTTTGTTTTTAACTTCGTCTTAACTACATATAAAGGTATTTCGCAAAAGCTTAGTGTAAGGGAAATCTAAATCGGTTTATAAAGAACGAATGAACATGAATCATAACAATGTAAATTAACATACATATTAGTATTTGTTTGAGTCAAATGCTTGTATCGAGTCATAATGAATTTTTGCAGGAATTCCAGGAAGAAAGATCTAGTTTTTCCAGAATTTTTTCTGGAAACATAACATGAGAATTCTGTCAGATCATTCTGACGGCGTCATGAATAACACCTGACGGCGTCAGGTTAAAATTTCCTGCAATTTTTGAAAGTTTTGTATTTCTTCCGGAGCCTAAAAAGTTTTGTCAATTCTTTAACTTATAATCTCCAGGAATTCTGCAAAAATATTCATTCCACAAGCATTATATCCTATTACGTAGATTTTACCACCGATTTTATGCGAGGTTGGCCTTTATCTTTTTCAGGTTAACAGGTTATTTTGGACAAGAAGACGCCTATTATTTTGTAAGGGAAGCTTTGAACGTTCGTCTTTCTTGGAAGAAGATCTAACCATGTTACCTCATTTTCCACATCAAACGATTCAGGAGAGTATTTGATTTCATTCTTTCATTTTATTTACTTTTACGTCTTCTATTTGAACATTGGGGACAATGTTCGGTTTAAGTGTAAGGGGGGGGGGGGTAAATGAAGGCACCGTTGAGAATACACTTATGCTTGATGTTTTGCTTTGTTTGATAGTAAATTTGTAATAAAACCAAGAGAAATATTTGTTAGGGAAATTTTAGCGCCAATTTAAAATTTTTTACAACATCTAGAAGTGAAACCTTGATCTTAATGAGCGTCTCATGGATAGGAAATTGTATGACTAGCACAAAACCGTACCACAAAATATGTGAGGTTCGCCCCTAGAATTGGTAGGAAAAGCATCCATCTTTGGTGCTATGATGTGTGTACCGGTAGTATTTAGATTCTAGAACTTGCTTTAGGACCATCTCAAATCCACAAGTGAGACTACATTCGTGTAGTTAAGATTTACTACATGATAAGAGGCATTAGGATTAACCCATTGTTTTACACCCGTATATTTGTTATAATTACATTGACTTCATTGGTCAAGTAATTCTCCCACACCCTTTGCGTTGTATCCATTTTTGGTACACGATACCCCTAGTACACCCCTCCGAGCCTATCCTTTCGTTTCGACCTTTGAGCATCTTACTCAAAGTGAGAATTTGTTACACCCCACTAAATGTACACCCAAATCGCCTTAGCCTACCTTGTATGCACCCACCTTTGGTGCATTATTGTGAAAACATTTGTTAAACCCTTAGTTAATTATCCGGTCAATTACATGGTTGCTAAGTTAAGTCATATCCTTGTACATATTGTTTTGGGACGATTGGGACTCATGGGTAAAGTACTAGTGTAATGAAGTAATGGGGAAGAACAACATTATTACCCCCATACGTGCTAAATATTTAAAAAGTACTCCAAGTTTTTCGATTATCTTAATTCGAGTCATTAGAATAGTGATTGTAAAGTTATGTAAAGATTCAAGTGTAAGGGGAATGCAAATCCCCTATGATGTATTATTTTGGATGGTAGGGCAAGAGTGTATGAAAAAAAAATCGAAAAATCAAGAAAAATACAAAAAAATATGAAAAAGAAAGAAGAAAAACATACGGACTACCATCCCGTTTCCTTTTATGTTCCTTTTTAGTTTTTGTTATTTCATTTTTAGACTAAGATTGAGTCGAGTCTTGACTTAAGCAACGATGTAGAGTGCATGTATTTGATCATGATAATTAACTCGCCACCACTAAAATACCCTTTATTCCAACCAAACCGTGTTATCATATCCCTACACCTTACGTTACAACCCTTTATAAAGCCCTCTTTGATAGTTTATCTTAGGTGCTTACGCCTAGTGGAGGAGTAATTGATCCTTTCCCAAGCCTATGGTAATCTATTTGCTATGACAGGTAGTGAGTGTTATTTTCCGTTTTCATTTATGAGATATACTTCTATGACATTTGAGAGATGAGAAAATCCAAACACTATTTGTGATGTGCTAGTGTATGATTTCCGTGCTTGTTATGATTAGGGTCTAATAACTATTTGTTGTAATTACTTTTATATTCGTGTTAAATGACCCCTAACTCATATTTTGATTGGAATAAATGCTCATTTGCTTGAGGACAAGCAAATCCCAAGTGTAAGGGTATTTGATGAGACGAAAAGTGTTACGCTTTTAGGGGGTCATTTAAGCCCTATTTCGTATAAATGTGATCAAATATTGCCCTAAAGCGTTCCTTTCATCATTTTAGGTACTTTTGAGAGGAATTCTAGAAAACATGCATATTTGGACGTCAGGTTATGTTAACGTGCCAGAAAGATTTGGAACTTTTACACCTGACGCCGTCAGGTGTTAATAGGTGTAGGCCGTCAGGTTATGTTTTAAAGAGTGACGGCCCAGAAGGCAACAAAGGGTGACGGCGTCAGAAGTGGATCTAGGCCATCCGAGAAACCTTATGGCGGCGGGCTGACGGCGTCAGACCCTATAACCTGACGCCGTCAGAGTGTAAAAGTCTATATATAGTTTTCTATTTTTCATTCATTAGTGTGGAACTTTGTGGAGAACTTTTGGCACCAAACCCTAGACGAATTTTCTGTACTTTTTAGGGTTTCCAACCCTTGGAACCCTCATGCTTAATTAAAGATAAGTCTTCACTTTAATTCAATCAATATGTCTATGTGTTGGTTGATTATCTCTTTTGCTTGTCTTTTAATTAACATGTGTAGCTAAATTCTCTTGTGTTTGCTTAGATCTAATGAAACCTAACTATTAATTATTGGTTAATTGATGTGTTGTTGTTTGTTGGGATGATTGTTCCATCAATGTTAGGCTCAAGAAAACTGGCCAACCTCCTTTATGGTAACGTGCTTGAACGTCTTGGGAAACATGTAGCCAAGGCATACTAGGCTATTAAGGTAGTATTTAACGCATGAGCCACTGTTTACAATCCCTATGGTTGTGCCGTGCATGGCATAGGAGGAGATAAGAGCTCATAGAATTGGAGAGATATGTATGCCACTCCATGAGTTATTAGGAATACACCCTTCATCCACACAAGTAACATACATATCAATTAACCGGTAAAAGATAGTTAGGGAGTAATGAAGTCTAAGTAAACACAACTTTTCTCCATATAGTTTTCACAACCAAATAGTTTAGTTATTTTATTTTATTTGCAATTGTAGTTATTTTGGGTTAGTTGACTAGCAACTAATTCCGCCCACTCCTTCAAAACCGAGATTTTACTTGCTTTCCTAAAAATATAAAAATACAAAAAGAATCTTCCTTCACCCTTAGACCTATTAGAGTAGTTTTTCTGTCCTAACGAACACTATTCCCTGTGAGAGAACGATCAATCCCCCGTACTTACCACTATCCTATACTAAATTGGTCAGGTACACTGCCTGGTGGGGTTGTAAGCCTCTTGAGATCCCTCGAGAGGTAAAACCTGTTGTAATGTCACAAAACCACGCATCAAGGACTTTAGAAAATTCAATTTCCACCCATAGTTTTAGTCTAGCTTAGAATTCACATTTTAATTTGTTAAGTAGACATTATTGTTAGATCGCGTTTATGTTTTTGTTGTTTGTGCTTTATATGCTTGTACCTTTAGCTTAATTTGTTGATTCCCATTGTTAATTCATATAATTGTAGTGTAAAAACTAAAATCCAACTTTTAATCTCATCCACTTCATACTTGCACACACCGAAACGACTAATTCGCCATCAACCTTCGTTGGGAAACGACCCAAGAACTTGCATTCATTGCATTTTCTTTGGAAGAACAAATACTTAACTATAATTACGTCAGTGAACCTTCTGTATATCGATCTTGTCATTCATGTTATGTGATATGGGTACCTCAGAGACGGTAGGTGCATGGGAAGGACTGGATTGTTGTGATGAAGAAGCTGCAGATGATAGATTTGCTATGAAGATGGTTTGTGCAGTGGGTTCATCATCAACATCTGAATCGAAGGCATCACACTTATCAGCTTGGAATATGTTGGGATCATTAAGTGCCAAGTCTTGTACTGGTTTGTTATCAACATCTGCATCAAATGTGTTCCCTTCATTACCAGCCAGAAATAGTAACTCCTCTTTATCCAATGTTTCTCCATTCTCTTGTGCTTGCATTAGCAGCATCTTATCCTTGAAGTACTCGGAGTTTTGGGGACGCTTTGGTTGATTGCAGTTCTTAGCAAGTGACCCAATCCTCCACAGTTGTAGCATTTGGGTTGCCTAGCTTGCCCCTGAAGTGCATTTCCTACTTTGCTCTGCACATTCGCTCGAATACCATTCCTTTGATTCACATTTTGTCTTCCTTGAACATTTTGCACCACAACCCTTCCGTCTTCCACAATTACTTGATTACGTGGATTAGATAAGATTTGAATTTGGTTGTTGGTTTGAGGAAGAGTTGCTCTGAACCGCTGGGCAAGTAAGGAGACTTGGTTTGAGAGGTTATCAATCATCATATCGGTATGAGAGTATCCTGAGTCCAGATGAGTGTTCACAGCAGATGGTGTAAGCCCAGATGTTTGACTAAGTGATGTCAAAGGATTGGTGAAGTCAGATTGTAAAGATCTTGATCATTGGAGGGTTGGTTGAGATGTTAAACATTAGAGACAAATGCAAGTGACACAATTGAGTCATTTGTGGTAGTTATTGGATTAAGTGTCTCCCTCATTAGACGATCATAGTTAGCATGTTTTTCATATTGTTGGAGATATGCATAGAGTTGTTCATGGTTGGTATCTCTCAGCCCTTTGTCGAGTTTCACAGCTGTCACAAACCTATCCCATTCAGGTGCCATGTTATTCACAAATTTAGAGTTTAGTTGAATGTTAGGCATTGTCATCTTAATGATTCTCATATCATTCACAAGCTTGTGAAACCTGACATAGTAGTCAGTGATGCTCTCTCCTGGATTCTGCTTAAAATGCTCAAATTCATCATACAGCTGAGATTCACGATCTTCTTTGGGTAATTCCGACCCAGCAAAAAGCATTTTGACATTGTCCCACACTGCTTTGGCTTCAGTGTTGAAATTGATGAGCTTATAGACATTTTTAGGAAGCCTTTGAATGATAATGTTTGATGCTCTAATGTCAGCATCATAACGCTTCTTCTCATCTTTAGTAAGATCATCGTAAGTACGAGGTCTAGGAAGTCCAAGAACGGCAGGTTGATTTTCACTAGCAGCAATAGTGTCTCTAATGGTGCCCATTTGAAAGGGTCCTTCATCGATGGATTTCAGTATGTTGATACTATTCTCTTTTCCTAAGAGTAGAGACGAATTCTATGTGCCCATGACTCATAATCCGTCCGACACCATTCTCTTTTCCTAAGAGTATAGACGAATTCTTTGTGCCCATGACTCATAATCCATCCTATCAAGCATTGGAAGGCGGGTATCGGACCCGGCTGCTTGAATGTCATCAGTTGAAGTGGTGCTTGCCATGATAAAATCTTAGTTGGGTTTACAACTCTTGTGACTTAAACCGAGAAATCGAATCTTTCACGGGATTTTCTAAAGTCAACAAAAAAAACCGTAAGATGTATTTGTGAGTAAGTCTTAGTATAAAGTCTTGAACAATTAGTAATGAGTGTTCAGTTGCAACAAGTCAAATCACAACAGATCAACTCGTAATAAGTCAAGTCGTAAGAGTTAACTCACAGCGTTAAATCATTGTTCGATTAGTCATAACAACTTAAGTCGCGACAATTCACAAGTCACTAAATTGACAAAAGACCAAATTTCTAACACTAGTCAACAAATCGCTACGCAAGCAAGTCACAGGAAATCAAATCGCTACAAGCAGACACAAGTCACAATCAGGCAAATCTCTAATATGCAAGTCGCTGAAATGAGCAAGTCTCTAGGTAAGCAACTCGCCAACTGAGCAAATCTCTGGAATCCCAATTCAATAAAGCAAATAACTAGATAACCAAATCGCTAGTTAGTCAAATCACTAGTCCAGCAAATCGCTATTCACACGACTCCACAATACACCAAAGCGCTACACTTGACAACTCGCTGGTAAGGCAAATCGCTAAATGAAGCAAATCGCTAAAATTCAGAAGAGGACAAGTTCTGAAAACTCGCTAGATGCAAGAGACAAACAAGTCACTATCTTAACCACATGGGGTGACTCAATGGTTTGAATTTGGTCTCCTAAGTGGTTAAAGTCCCTGGAGGTCCCAGGTTCAAACCTTGGGAATTAATCCTCATGTGGCCATGGAGGTTCACCTGCGATGAATCCGGGCTATCCAAAAGGGTAGTCGCCCTAGGATTAGTTGCCTCGCAATGTCGAGTTGGAACCCAGGTAAAATGTAGAACACTCATATTTATAACATGTATGGTTTTATAGTTTATGGATCGAATAGTATTAAGAGAAGAAGAAGAAGAAGAGAGGTTAGGAGAAGAGAAAGAGATAGAGAGTGGAACCTAGAGAGAGAAAGTGAAACCAAAAAAAAGAAAATAGATTGAGGAGGTTCACCCTCTCCAAGGATGGAAAGGGTATATATGTACATGAGTTTTGCCACTTGGGCTGCGGATCAGGTATACAGTGGGTAAAGACCCGTCCTTCTTCCGCGAACTAATCTACTACTAATCTACGTTTTACTAACTAACATAACTCCTACGAGCAAAACAATGCTTAATCATATCTGGGGTGACCGAATCTTTCTCATACAAAAATTGTATTCCTAACAATCTCCCCCTAAGGGAGGTCACCCCTGAAAATCATTCTTGAATTCTTGCATTGAGATCTTTGTAGATGCTTTTGTAGCTCGTAGTTGTTGATTCTTCATTGATGTACGACTCAAGATGACTTCTTTGACGTATCGGATGATCTTTGACTTTGTTCTTCGTTCTTTATTCAAATGATTAGCTTCAAGTCATCTTTGAGTGTATGTGTCTCTTTGTGATGTTGTGATTGTCTTTGTGATGTCATGCTTACACTTTTCTGGATCATGATCTTCTACATCAGAGTTGTGGAAGCATAGTTGGAGCCCATTCCTTGATCATGATATCTTTAGATTTGATGTTGAAGTGCAAGCATGAGATGATGAAACAGCATCTTTTCTGCAATCGGCATCAATCGTCAGCTTCTTTGTCTCTGGTGTGAATACGCCTTTCCAACATGCTCATACATCTTTGTTGAGTAGATCTTCTCGGTTGAACAGTTCTGACGTCTCCTTTTGGATCTTGGTATGAGCATGTGGAACTAGAGTGATGATGGTGATCATGGTAAGTATGGTATGTTGAGCTGCATAAAACTTTGTTAGTAATAAACATACCGGCACTTACAAGTTTGGACTTCGAGATCGTCAACAGCATAGTGTGAAGACTTTCTCTAATCCTTACCAAGGCCGTTCCCAATCGAATGCCCCCGAAAGGGCTTTCACTGACATACCGAAGTACACCAACGATTAGGTGAGTCGCTGGAGATTACCCCACGACTGTAGACCTTTTGGAACACCACCATACACACTAAGCGTAACCCACAAGTGATTACCGAAGTGACCTGCTGTCAGGGCTGTTTGATGTTGACCCTGGCAGGATTTTCCACTCAATCATTGAGAACTACATGTGTAAATTCCCTCATAAGTGTTCTTGGCAGATTGCTAAGATCTGCGTAGGACTCAAAATATTACAACTGGTGTTCTTAATGTTGAACCACCAGTGTAGAAGTATTAAGTGTTCCTATGAGATCTTTTGATGCATCTCTTGGCTCTAGACTCGATAAGTGCACATTGGTTATCCTATGCGGAGACTAGGGAGGGGTCTCCTGTTTCAATATCAACTAGCTCTAAGAGACAAGTCGATAGTTTACACCGGTTCCCCGTGAGAATGAAACAAGCTCTTTTAAGAGAACTTGAGTGGCTGGAAGGTTTAGTGCAGTGCGTCACTGGGTCCATGACGTCTTTATCTTCAATACCGATGTTACCTTAGCAACAATCAGTAGCATATGAATTGAACCCGGTGTCTGCCCTAAGGTTGAATAATTGGAGGGCTATTTCTTTTCACCCTTTCTCATTTCATTTCTTTTTAATTCTTCAACCCCTTCAGTGCTTACTGAGACTTCATTACTAGAACCTTGTTGGGTTTGTTCCAGTCCCAGCTCAATCTCAGTCGGCACTCTTCCCTTTCTCACTTTTTCTCCTTTTTTGTAATCATTCCTAAGGACTTCTAATCTATCTATTGGATTGTCCCTGGGAAGATCCCTCCGGTTCTGGTGGATCATGGGAACATATACCTAACCTTACCATCCTTATAACCCCGTGCTTTTAAAGTAAATTGGTCGATCTTTTGGTATTTGATGAGTGCTCAAACACTCATCATTTTTGGTCAATTCTGAACTGCAAAACATCTGAAAACACGCAAAAATGCATCAAAATGCAGAAAATATCCAAGGATCGTGTTTTATGTGTCTCAAATGCAAAATGTTTAAAAATAAATGAAAAACGAGCAAAGTTTGCATAATTGGCAGTTTCAGTCCCCCAACTTTCAAAGATTGGCAAAACTAGTCCCTGGAATCCAAAAATTGTAGAGTTTTATCATTCAAGGTCCCTGAAATATTCTAAGTTGTCAAAATTGGTCCTTGAATGAATTTTTGGGCAAATGGCAGAAAAGGTCCTCCAACTTTTGAAAATTGTCAAATATGGTCCTTGGATTTGTTAAAAGTGAAAAATGACATCAAAAGTCCTTATGGAATCTCAAAGTTGGCAAGATAGGTCCTTGGGAGAAGTTTGGAAAAATGGCAGAATTGGTCCCTGAAAATTCAGAATCTACAAGTTCAGTCCTTGGGCTTTATTAATCTACAAAACCAATTGGGCCCTTTTGATACTTATAACCCAACCAAAACAACACCCCTAATAACTAAACCCATTTCCCACCCCTGGCCCAACACCTTCCAAAGCCCAATCCCATTAATAAACCCACACCCCCGTTTTTATTATATCCAGGGTCAACAAGTCAAACCCCCCCCCCCCCAAAACCACCCTATCCCTCCAAAACCTCCTCCTCCTCCATTACCACTCACATGTGAGCACTGCAAAACCACCCCAACCCCCTCATCATCACTCCTAAACACTGCTCCCCACTGTTTCCCCAACCCCAGTCCCAAAAGTACTACCCCTAAACAAGTTATCAGACACCATGGTTATCATAACCATTTTGGCGCCAAAATTGAGGAACGGCCAAGATCAAAAAGTACTCATCCTATGGCTGATATTAATGCTGGGAAAGAAGAACCAAGAAGCCTCAAAAACCCTAAATTTTCAACTATTAAAAAGGGAGCTATTGTAGCAGGAGGAGAAAAGAATTAATGTAATTTTTAGCTTAATTTATGTCGTTTAATCTAATTTTCAAGTTTTAAGTGATCCATGGTAGCTTTAAGCATTGTGTTTTAGCTTTCCTCAGTGTAATCTCATCTTTTATAATAATAAAATTCAAAGTTTAAAGTCCAATTTTTAGTTTGGTGAAATCCTGCTCTAGCCTTTCAAAAATCTCCATGTATTTGATTAGTGATTTTAGTTATTATTTGACTTGAGATAAGTCATTAGGTTCCTAGAAAGCTTTTCAAAAAAAAAATAAATTAGAATCATGAAAAATAAAAAAAAAAAAAAAAAAAAAGGAGAAAAGAAGAAGAAAGGCTGGAGCACTGTAATTTTGGATGGCAAGTGTTAGAAACTCCATGGGGAGTGTAGAGAGTAATTGTGGTTCTTGGTTTCATGTTCTTAGCTTGGGTGCTCCATTGTAAGCTTATTTTTCCAATTTATTTCCTTCTACCTGTTCATGTTCAATACACACTTATTCCCTCTGTGCTCTTGGTGTTAATAGGGAGTGTAATAGGTATTATTGTTTGCTTAAAGAATACCCCTTGTCATTGGTTTCTCTATTGTGCTCAGATATTTTCTCACTTAAACTGCCATTATAGCATAATGTGGATTCAATGGATCTTTTGGCTGTTAATTGTTAGTGTTTTTGTGGTTCAAATACTTTTTACATTAACTTAAGTCATTAGTATCATTTCATAGTTAAATCTGTTAATTGCTTAGACAACTCAAGATTAGTTAGTGTGAAGAGGAGTGTTTCGGAATTGTTGGATAAACTGTGACCATTGTTAGCTTTTGTTGTTAAAATCAGTTTAGACATGTTTCCCAGTAGCATAGAATAGCTCATATTAGTCAATAACTATTAGGTTTTTTCATTAAAAAGTCAAGTTTGCATCCTTATATCTCCAGTGTTGTGTGCTCCACTGTTAGGTATTTGGGACACCCAATTCCCTCACTCCAGTTCTCAAATGTTGTTAACAATAGTTTAGATAGTTCATTTCAGTTATAACATATCATTTTCAAATCAATAGGGAATCATTGAAATTCATTTTGGTCAAACTTTAGATAATCTCAAAAAGTCAAAAGTATGTAATATCTGTTTAAAAGGTATAGTTTCTAGCATGCCATAGTGTTTTAATATAGAATGAAAGTGAAATATTCTTGTTTTATGTGGTTATTGGTGCTTTATCTCACTAATCAACAAGAAAATTGGAGTTTCAAATCCTCATTTACTCATTTAAAATTTGCCTTGAGATCACCTCAGTTTGGCCCAATTTGCAGCCCTGCACCCAGTCTTTACCCATTTTTCCATAAGCCCACAATTTGTTCATTATTCCACCATTTTGCTTGAAAATTGGGTGGATTTGGGAAGCCCACCCTGGGTTTGTCTTTGTTTGGATAGCATACTTGGGTTTAGCCCTAGTGGTTTGGTTGTTAGCTTAAATTGGCTTATCTATTCTTGTTCTTTGTCCATTGTTAATTTCTGTATGCAAAGTTAATCATGTGCTTAAAGCTTGTTAATTTCTTGTTCCTGTGGAGACCCTAGTTGGGGTAATTATTGTAGTTTTGAGTTAGGCCAATGTTAGTTTAGTATACAATTATTTCCATCCTTGTCACCTTGCAAGATCATTTGGCTCATTTGTTGGCCCTGTGCACACTGAAATCTATTCAGTGGTCCTGCACATTCTTCACAAGCCTCCTAGTAGCTCAATCCTTGAGGCTTTTACTGTAGCTTTGTGGGCTCTTTGGATAGCTTCTCCTACCATCTCAAAGTTCCAATCACAATCAACAACTTTTTAAGCTGTTTACTTAGGGCTGCAAGCAGCTCCCTAGTTTGCCTATCGTGTTGTTGCTGAGCAATCAGCCCATACAAGACTTTTCATAAGCTCACTAGGGCTATTAGTGGGGTCCACAGGTTCTAAGGTAACATTTGTCAAAACTTGAAGCTTTCCGGAGGGGGGTTTAGGAAAACCCAAAGTGAGTCAAAGTGGGACCACTAATGAAGCCCTAAGTTGAGCTTATGAAGTCTTGTATGGGCGATTGCTCAAGCACACACAGATATGACAAACTAGGGGACTGCTTTTGCAGCCCTAGTAACACAAGCTTGGAAAAGCTTGTTGATGATTGAACTTTGGAAGGAGGCTTTAGGAAGGAGCTATCCAAAGAGCCCCACAAGCTCAGTAAAAGTCAAGTGATGAGCCTTCATAGAGGCTTGTGAAGAATGTGCAAGACACTGGAATAATTCCAGTGTGCCAACAGGCAAACAATTGAGGACCAAATGAATCCTTGCAAGGTGAAACAAGGATAATAAGTTTATAAAATAAACTAAAACAACTTGCACTAACTCAAAATACATTAATTACCCACTAGGTCCTCACAGAACAAGAAATTACAAGCTTAGCCATGATACTCCATACAGAATTACAATGGACAAAGAAACGAATAGAATAAGGCCAATTTAAGCAACCAAACAAACCTAGAGGCTAAACCAAGTTATCTACCACAAGACAACCCCCCCCCCCCAGGGTGGCTTCCCAATCACCAATTTTTCAACAAAATGGTGGAATAATGAACAAATTTGTGGCTTATGGAAAAGAATGGTAAGACTGGGGTGCAAGGGCATGCAAATGGCAAACTGGGTGATCCTAAGGCCAAATTTAAATGAGTAAATGAGATTGAAACTCCAATTTTCTTGTTGATTTAGTGAGATAAGCAACCAAATAACACATAAAAACAAGAATATTTCACTTTCATTCCATATTAAACACTATGCATGGCCTAGAAAATATATCCATCTTAACAGATATAACATATTTGACTTTTTGAGATTATCTAAAAGTTTGACCAAAATGAGATTTCAATGATCCTAATTGATTGAAAATGATATGTTAAACTGAAATGCAACTATCCTAAACTATTTTAACAAATTTAGAACTGGAGTGAGGAATTGGGTGTCCCAAATCCTAACAGTGAGCAACAACACTGAGATATAGGATCAACTTGACTTTTTAATGAAAAACCTAAGTAGTTATTGACTAATATGAGCTATTCTATCCTACTGGAACATGTCTAAACTGATTTTAACAACAAAAGCTAACAATGTCA
>LBNU01022125.1:75076-131981 GCA_014162995.1 Artemisia annua | reverse complement strand
CTTTTCTTTGAGCATCTTCATAGGATTTTGCTATTGTTTCTTGAAAAAGCATCCTATTAAGTTCATCTTGAATAGCTTGGTCTTCATCAGATAATATGGAGCTTGGTTGAACAGTACTTTTCTCCTTTTCAATAGTTATGGGTTCTTCATCAGGAACATCTTCAGGTCTAACATTGACTCCAAGAACAATGTACTGGGAATCTTCTTCTTTGTGAACAACTTGATTTTCTTCTCTGACAGGCACATAGTTCATAGAAGGAGTCAAAATATCAAGATCAAACAGCCAATCAGGACCTTTACCTTTTTGATTTTCTTGATCTTCAAGAAAATCAACATGAAGACATTCTTGAACCTTTCTGGTAACCTTGTTGTACACTCTAAATCCTTTGTTGTTGGTACAGTAACCCAATAAGTATCCTTCATCTGACTTGCCATCAAATTTTCCCAGAGAATCAATAGTATTAAGAATAGTCAGAGGACAGCCAAAAGGTTTCATAAAACGAATGTTTGGTTTCTTTCCCATAAGCAACTCATAAGGTGTCTTCATTTGAGGTTTGGTGACTGATACTCTATTTAACACATAACAAGCAGCACTTACAGCTTTAGCCCAAAATTGAATAGGTAATAAAGAGTCTGCAAGCATTGTTCTTGCTGCTTCTATCAATGTTCTATTCTTCCTTTCTGCAACACCATTCTGCTGTGAAGTTCGAGCAATACTAAACTCCCTCTTAATCCCTTTCTTGGCACAAAATTCATCCATTAGCTTGTTTTTGAATTCAGTCCCATTGTCACATCTAATGGATCTTACTTTGAGTCTCAATTGATTTTCAAGGGCTATTATAAGATCATGAATAGCATCAAAGGTTTCATCTTTAAATCCCAAGAAAAAGACCCAACTAAATCTACTACAATCATCTGTTATAACTAAGCAGTATTTCTTCTTGTTTAAGCTTTCAACAGAAACAGGTCCAAATAGATCCATGTGCAACAACTCCAAAGGCTCTCTAATAGTTCTCTCCTCAATCTTTTTGCATGAAGCTTTATGTTGTTTACCCTTCTTGCAAGCCAAACATGAATGATCAGTCTTGAATTTTTTAGAAGGTAAACCTCTAACTAAATTGCCTTTAACCAACTTGTTGATATTCTTGAAATTCACATGTCCTAATCTTCTGTGCCATAGATGTGCTTCTTCAAGTGTTGCCTTTGCTACTAAACATGTTGCTCTTCCAGTAGAGTTGATATTCTTCAAATCTAAACTGTACACATCATTGGTTCTTGGTACTCTCAGTGTTACCAAGTGATCATCAACAAACTTGAACTCAGGGGGGAGAATAAGACATTCTGTGTCAGTGAATAACACAGGATGCTTCTTGTCACAGATCTGAGATACTGACAAAAGGTTGAACTTAAGCTCCTTCACATAATGAACATTCTCAAAATCAATGCATCCTTCCTTGATGGTTCCTTTGCCAGTAATTCTCCCTCCATCAGGATCATTTCCAAAAGCAATTCTTCCTCCAAAATATTCCTTAAAGTCTAACAGGATCTCCTTGTCTCCTGTCATGCTGCCAGAGCAACCACTATCAACAATCACATGATCCTTAAGCTCCTTTTTTGAGTTGCCCTGCACAAAAGATAAAGAAGTTAGTTTCTTTTAGGAACCCAAGCCATTACTGACTTGTGTTCCCCTTGTGGAGTGACATACTTAAATTCTTTGAGTATGTAATCTCCACTATTTTTGAAAACATGATCAAGAACTATTTTCTTTGGTTCCAAAACCTGTGTTGGATTCTCAACAACACTCCCTTTTTCACCCTTACTTGCTGAAAGTACTGTTTGTCCCCCATCAGTACTTTCTTTCTTAACCCAGTTAGATTTAAATCTGTGTGTTGAGTTCTTTGATCTAGGTACTCTATTTGAGGTGTAAGGCATTCTAGGTTGATAGTAATTAAACCTCCTTGGTCTTACATTCGAAAAAGTGCTAGCAGTACCTTGATTGGGTGAAAACCTAGTAGTACTTTGAGAGGGTACTGCTTGAGAAATATTTGTCTTACCAGTACTTTGAAAAGTATTTCTTGAGGGTACTGGTGATTTGGAAAAAGGTCTTTTCTAGTGAGGGTACCTATAGTCTTTTGAGGAATTACTATGGTTAACCCTATTTGAGTGATTCCAAACTGGTTTATTCTCCCTTGACTTATGGTTGGCAGATGCGGTCCTTGGGAATTGGCTTAAATATTCTGAGTGAAAGTTACACCCTTAATCAAATGATCAGGACTATAGCATACAAAACATAACTTTTGATCCATATTCCCAAATTCTCTTCATTTAGTTCTATGACCAAAACTATCTTGACTTTTTGGTGAATCATTAAAAGGTTTTCTAAAGCTAGCAGTATTTTGAAAAGTTTTTCTTGAAGGTACTGCTGAATGTCTAGCAGTACTTTGAGAAGATTTTGGAGGTACTGCTTGTTTTGAAAAAAACTTTAGGAAACTTTTTATCATTGTTAACACACCCTAAACCCTTAACATTACTCCTTTTGTTATCATCCTTAGGTTTCTCAACTGTTTCTTTTAAGGATTCAGAACTAGATGGACTTGAATTAGTTTGACCAGTAAGCTTTTTCCTAAATTCTAAATTGTCTATTCCAAAACAAGAAACATTTTTCCTAGGTGGTTGAAAACTACCAGTGGGTGGAGCAACTGAATTATATCCCTTTTCTTTCTTAAATTCAGGAGGTGTTTGACTAATTGGTTCCTCATTAGTAGATATGTTTTCTTCTGAACTAATGAGTTCATCATCACTAGTTGAGATCTCCTCTGAATTAATTAGTTCCTTATCACTAGTTGAGATCTCTTCTGAGCTGTTATACTCAACACCATAACCTAGGCCAGTTTTAATGTGTGCTCTTCTTTGTTTATCAACAAAACTAACATGTGAAAGACCAGATTCTTTCCAACTAGCAAGTTTTGCAGACAATTCATCCCTTTCTTTAGTGATCTTTTCAAGTTCAGAAACCTTACATCCTAACTTCCATTCACTCAATTTTAATTGATAGTCTTGTTGCTCATATTTTTCTGCCCAAGCCATTTCATTATTTTCATGAGTAATTATTTTGGCTTCCATTGACTCTAAAGTCAACTGATAGCCAGCTACCTCAGACCTAGCCCTTCTACAATTATCTCTTTCAGTCTCATATTCTTTAAGCAATTTTTGATAAAAATTACTACATTTAGAGCATACCTCAGAAATAGTGGATGAACTTGGTGAAGTAGCTACCATAGCCAACAGAACAGGTTCTTGTTCACTTTCCATGCTCCAATCAAAGCCTCCAAGGCTATCTCTTGATTCCAAAGCAGCAAATCCTGGTTCCTCATCAAAAGTTGTGCTCCAATCAAATTCTTCCAAAGCAACCATAGAGTAGGTTACTGGTTCATCATCAAATTCATTACTCCAGTCAACCTCTGATAGATTTTCTTGAGCCACCAAAGCTTTTGGTTTTGATTCATTAATAGGAAATTCCTTTCTTTCAACCTTGGGTTTTTCAATCATTCTATTTGCCTGATATTTTGCAAACTTGCATTCCCTTGCAAAGTGTCCAGGCCTTTGACAATTAAAGCATTCAATCTTAGATTTGTCAAATGCTATACCCTGTTTGGCTTTGAAGTCAATACCTCTTCCTGTTTTGTTTATGAACTTCTTGATCCTTGCAGTGATCATGGCAACTTGCCATCTTATGTCAATTTCTTCTAGAGCATCCTCTTCAATTTGCAACAAATCTTCTTCATAAGTAACAGGTAAAGTGGCTTGTTGAGCAAAGAAGGAACATACAACATCATCAGAGTTGATGATGGTTGATGGTGATGAAGTGGTAGTAGTCATGGTTGTGCAAGTGTGCTCTTTATCACCAACAGTACTTTGAACAGGATAAGCAGTATTTTTAGTGGAGGTACTGCTTCTGTTTTCAGAAGACACAAAAGCAATGTTGTGAGATTTCTGATGAGAACTTGAATTTATTTGACCATTCATCTCATGCTCATACACCTTTAGATTATTATAGAGATCATCAAAGTCCATAGAATCCAAACCAGGTTGTCCTCTAATCATAGTAGCAACCACATGCCATACAGATGGCAAACTTCTTAAGAACTTCAAGTTTGCATCTTCAATAGATACCTCTGCACCATATAATTCTAGCATACTAATAAGATTTGGAATCTGTCATAGGCAGCATCAAGACCTTCTCGTTCACCAACAGTGAATGTTTCAAACTGTTGCTTCAATAAATTTCTATGCATCTTCTTGGAAGCATCGTTACCACCAAATCTTGTCTTGATAGCAGCCCATAATTGTTTAGCATCCTTAGCATCATGAAACTTTAGTAGGTGTCCATCAGGTATAGCAGACATCAGTATGTTGAGAGCCTTCTCTTGATTTCTTTTTGTAACTGCTGGCAAGGTTAGCATAGGTGGTTTAGGTTGTCCTGGAATTTCTACAAGTTCTTCAAGAACAACATTACCATTGACAATCACATCCCATAGAGCATGGTCTGTAATAGCAATGTACTGCTTCATCTTCATGCTCCAGAGATCATATTCTCCCTTCTTGATGATAGGAATTCTGAGTGAGGTGATGGATGGGATTGGTGTAGCTTCAGTCGACATCTTTTAGGGTTTGTAGTTAAATCGGTTTTAAGGGTTTCTTCTTAATCAGAGTCTCCACACAAGCTCTGATACCACTTGTTGGATCGATGTATACTCTGACCAAACTAACTATGTAGCTTGTAAGGGTTTAGCAAAATAAGTTCAAAACTACTAATAATGAAACGCTGATATAACTCTGTTAAGTATGCGGAATCTACTTCAACAAAGCTAAGAAGAATAATAAAACTTCAACGATTATATTAAAACCAAACTTTGAACCTGCTTATCATAAAGATTCACTAACAACCCTAATCGCTAAATAACTCTCTAATATCATACGTGCATGTGTATATATCTAATGCCAACCTAGGGGTCCTTTTATAGACATAAGAAAAACCCTAGTCGGTTTACAATTCTTGTACGACAAGTAAACTAATTCTAGAATATTCTAATCTAATAATCATAACATTACATAACAGTCCTTTAACGATTTGCATATTAGTCCTTTAACAATAGCAGCACTTTGACTTTCTTCACACGAACAGTACTTTGACTTTTATAAACAAGCAGTACTTTGATCTTCAGCAGTACTTTGACTTTATATCCCAACAGAATGCTATAAATGATCAATGGTAAATGGTATGTTTGTTTTTCTTTTTCATTAAGCAAGTCTGGATATAGATTTGATTACTCGTAGTTTCACAGAAGTTAGAGGGGGGATGCAAATAAATGTAACTTATTTTAGCAATCATTTACATATCAGAATGTTTTTCTAATGCCTTATAAATTTTAACTGTACTGTTCAAGATTGCTTATTAGTTTCTTGTCTACGTTAAAGATAACTAGATATGAACATGCTTGGATGTGTTTATCTAACTCTAAAATTATGTGGCCAACTCTACACTTGAGCCATCAAGGTCGTTCCATTCCGGTCATCTGTTGGAATTTGATTGGATGATTTTTGTTCGGTGGACTGTCAGGTTGAAACAGAGTATCTTTCTATGACTAATCTGAGGCGGATGATTTTCAAACTAGCGACAATCGTACAGTTGTAACAAACCATCAAAAAGTGACTTTTCAAGTAGCATGCCATGTCAATTACTGAAACTCTATTCCCTGAATAGCGTGTGAGAAATACTCAGTTTAGTAGTGTATTTGGATGTGGCAGTTTATTCGGGAGAAATTGCTTCAAGGTTAAGAGAGCATGGCCTTGAAGCAACAAGTACTAGATTGTAATTGTCGTATACAGATCCTCCAAAGCAACACACATTATATATTCTTCATGTAAGTCAGTTCCTAACTAACCATATTCTTCAAAAGCTTCTATCCTGTATATGGCAACAGATCACTTTAATAGACGATTCCTAAGTTGATGATGGCAATGTTTTGCATTGCACAATCAATTTGTTTTTGTTGCCCACAAATAGCTTCTATACTTTGCCAACATAGTGAAAAAGATGTTGAGGTCCACGTAGTGACAGCATCGCCCATGAAAACTTTTTTATTGCAAAATTTATGAATATGAAAACAATTGAAAAAGACCAATTGTAGCATATACTTGGAAACAATATACAAAAGTCGCAAACAATTAATGATACCAAAATCTTCACAAACAAAGTCGCGTACAAAACTAGCTTAAATTGTAAAATACTATGTCACAATAGCTGCTACTATATCTTCATTGTACAGCATCTGCCACATCCCTACACAAAATGAAAGCATCTACATTTGGTAGTTTGTACATATTTTTTAAGACTAAATTACACCGTTGATCCCTGAAGAGTACCCGATTCTCACGTTTAATAAGCACCACCATCCGTCCGCTGTCTCACCGGAAAACACTTCTTGGTGCTGCCCACCTGCCGTTTCCTCCCACAAACCATCGCCAGCACCGTTACTCTGCTACCGGAAAACTTGATCTTTTTGGGATGAGGCTCCTGTCGCTAAATGTCTTGCTACCTCTTGTGCGGTTTTCATTATTATTATTGCTTTTGCTCAATAAGGTATGTAGCAACTGATGACTTTGAGGTTTTCTTTAATCCTTTTTCTTTTCTTTCGTTTAGTGGTTCAGTTGAATTTATGTCCAAATGGAGACTAGCAATCTAAGCATGAAAATCGGTACTTTTTATCATTTGGTGACGCATGCTTCTTGTGTTATATCTTTTGAATTTTGTATATAAATAATATAATGATCACTGATGGCATTTTATTATTTTTCAAGTTTTCGATATGATCATTTACCAGGCGAAAAAGAAATTAGTTTCTTGAAACAGGTTTTCCGACTTTAGGGAGTCATACAAAGTATGTTTACACTTTCTCTTTGTTCATATGACCGCTCTTTTCACCTTTCTTTCTGCCTCTCCACTTTGGGTTCGCGATCGTTTCTTCACAAAACGTTTCAACGTTCAACCTAGACAAGAAATTATGATAATTTAGATGTTTATATGTTTTTTTTCCTTGTTTTCTGTGTGTTTAATGTTTTATTTACACAAATCTATGTTCTTGTTTTTTTTCTTTCTTATGTTGAGGGTACTGTACCATGCTCACAACATTAGAGCATGCACAACCCTAACGCACGCCCGGTGTTAAGGGTGCTTTAACGCACGTTAAAGGGGCGTTAACCATTGTGTGATTCCAAGTTAAAGGGCCGTTAACGTGTGAAGTGAATGCCTTAACCCGGCGTTAACATGCAACGATTGTAAAAATAAATAAATAAATAAATAATAAGTAAAAATCATTAAGCCCCCTCTAACGGCTACTAGCCGTTACAAAAAGAAAAATTACATCCCCCCCCCCCCTACCAAATGTTAACTAACGGGTATATGCTAAAAAAAAATCAAAACATTTTTCCAACCAATATAAATACCCATTTAACACACTTCTTTTTTTCACACTTTCACTACTCATTATATTCTCTACTACACTTCTATTAGCAAAAAAAAAAAAAAAAAAAAAAAAAAAAAAAAAAAGGTACAAGACAACAACAATGATATACGATTCGTTAACTATACCTCCTCGGTGGTTGAAAACCATTTACTGCGTTCGATCGTCAAATCCGAATTGGGATAACCCAAACCAATTCGGTATGTCGAGTTAAGAACTTTTCCAAAAACATCAAGCGTTAAAATTTTGGCAAGAAAGCCAACAACAAAACTCCCTAAATACCGATTTCCAAAATCTCCAATTCACTCAACATTCACAACATTCCCAAACGGAAACAAACGAAGTTCCCGAAACACCTACCTCTCCACCAAAGAAATTCAAACGTGGTGGTAAACGAAAGGCAAAAAAACAAAGAATCCGAACCAATCGATGATGACGAAGAAAACGAAGAATGCGTCATCACACGTTGGCAAGCAAGTGAAAAAAATTACTTGCAAAGTGTTACGTGGCCGCTACTGAGGATTCACTAGTCGATCGTTCCCAAGCCAAAGATACGTTTTGGCAACGGGTTCAAAATGAGTTCAATAAACACAATTTTCAGAAACGCGGCAAAGATATGATAAAGGAAAGTGGAGAATGTTGAACCGTGATTGCATGAAGTTCAACACGTATTTAAACGTGCTCAACGCGATCAAAAAAGTGGGAAAAATGATATGGATATCCTCACGCAGGCGAAAGAAACGTATCGTGACGAGCACAAATCGGCCTCGTTTAATAATGAGGCGGCTTGGAGTGCTCATAAAAAATGGGACGCGCCAGATCCGGTTGATTTAACCGGTGGTGTCCCAAGCCAAACAAACGAGGCGTTGTTTGGTCATGATGCACAACCACGTCCGATGGGAAAAAAGCGGGTTTCAAAGAAACAAAAATCCGAGACAACGACAAGCACCGGGGGCACGAGTACCGGAGGATCTGTTTCGTCGGTCCAATTCGGGGAGGCTATGCGTGAAGAGTATCGGGCAAAACGTGAAGATGCGGCCAAGGCTTACCAAGAGACCGCAAAAAATCAATACGCACAACTACGGTTGAAGGAGATTGAATTTTTGTTGCTCGACACCACCGGCAAGGATCCAAACTAACTATGTGGCATTGGTCAACATGGAAAAGGACCGAATCATTGCAAAATACAAGTTGCAACCGCGTCAAGATTGAATAATTGTGTTGTGTTGTAACGTTTTTTATTTTATTTTTTTTAATTTCGTAATGTTTTTTTTTATGTCGTAATGTAGTTTTTTTTTTCGTAATGTATTTTTTATTTCGTAACGTATTTTTTTAGTGCGTATTATAATATATTTTAAGAATAAATGTTATGGTTTTTAATAAATGAAGTATTAGTTTTAGTTTAGGGTTGAATTTGAAAATATTTGAAAAGTTGAGTTAAAGTGTGTTAAGGTTGAGTTATGATTGTGGGTGTTTTTTTGTGAGTTAAGGTGAAAATGTTAAAGCTGATGTGGCGCTGACGTGGCACTGTGTTAAAATTTAACTCGTGTTATGGTTGTGCATGCTCTTAGTGCTCAATGTACCAAAGGCATGGAAGGCCAGATGCACTATTAATAAGTTCCTGTACTTTGAATCAGAAGTTATAGGAGATACAAAATTTAAGTATGGTAGTTGAGTACTTGAGTATGTCTTGAGGCTCCAAAAACCTTTTGAAAATCTAAATTGAATAATACAACATCTAGACAATGACACAAACCCATCCTCCCCTGAAGATAAATGTTCAAGTATATTGTATATTAGTTTTAAATATCCCCTGAAGATAAATGTTCAAGTATATTGTATATCAGTTTTAAATATTTAAAGCTATATTAGGATTGTTGATTTGATAAGAGATTTGCTATACAATGCGTTAGTGGTTATGTATACTATCTAATAAAATAAGGTTTTTTACAAGTGTCCTGAAGCACGAGCATTAAAAAAACTCATTAATTGTGTGACTAAAATTCCTTAATTATAAGACAATGTACAACACTTTTATGCATTAAAAAAGAGGAGAAACCAAATAAAAAGACAATAAGGCCCTTTTGCACAAGTCCTTTGAAGCATGAGCATTAAAAAAAATATTAATGTCTTTCCTTTTATAGTTTCAATGTACAATACCTATTATGCTTTTATCAAAAGAGAGTAGGACCAAAAGAAAAAGTGAAAAAAGTCAACTAACTCTATTACTAAAACACGCTTCTTAATTTTGTAAAGTCATATTTTTGATAACTCATTATTATCATTCAATCGAAAACCAGTCTTCCTTTACATGCTCCTTCCCAAATCAGTTACAATTCATCCTTTAATGTCTCCTTGACCAGATTCAAAACACCATACCATAATTCAATACACAACCACATTATCTTTCATTATTATTATTCATTCTTCAGATTCAAAACGCAAACCCTTTCAAAAATCCGAAAAAAAAATCATACGCTCCTCCTGCAGTTTCGAGATAAACATTTAATTCATAACCTTTCCAAAAATCAGAAGGAGAAAGTGATTGAAAACGCTCCTCCTCTTCAATTCAAAATCTATCTTCAGTTTCATATCACCAATTCAAAATCACCAATCAAAGAATATGTACGAGATCGCTATAAAAGCATGTCTTTCCGATTCGAAAAACACACACAATAGCTTCTTCCATATGCTCCTGATTTTAACTCTATACTCTGCAGTTTTGAATCATCAATCAAAGAATTCAAATTAATTGCTCCTTCAAATATTTTTAAATACCGATCATGGACGAATTGGTAAGTATCAATGTAATTTTAATATTTAGGATTTCGAATTATGTGTTGAATTATGTGTTGAAAATTACAATTATTTTGATGTGTTGTTTTTTTTTAATGATCAATATGATTTGGGTGTATTTTTTTTCATTGTGTTCTTTTTAGGTTGTTGCGATACCTGCCCAGATTGATGACGATTTTGGCCGTTTCTACACAACATGTAACTTTTTGTAAGTTGATTTAATTTATATTGATTTGGGTCTTCTTTGCTGAATTATAGTTGTATTGATCTAGATTTTAGTATGTCAAAGTATATTTTATTTGGGTTTTATGATTTTTAGAGTTAATTGGGTGGATTTAGTGATTACGGAATTGGGTTAATTGGGTGGACTCAAGTTTATTAAATAAAAAGTTGTTTATACTGATGTTGGTTAAAATGTACGAAAATGAGTTGACTGATTAAAAAGCAGGCGAAAATTAGAATATCAAGTGTGCATTATCTACTCGATTAGTCAATGTTCAAAACATTAGTAAATTGATCGTGTTTGATCGTATGTGGTAGAAACTAAACTCTGTAACTTCAAAACATTAGTTAATTGGGATTAGGTTACTAACATGTATTATTTTGTTAGTAAATCATGTGGTCTCTGATTTTGTACTTTTTATCGATAAATGTGTTATGTGTGAAATTATAGAGGGAAAGATAGAAACTGAAGTCGAGATGTGGAGCAGGGTGGTAAAAGGTCTCAAACGGATCATTCACGTGTCTTTTTTTTATTTTCATTCAAGTTCAAGGTCAGTTGCATTTTGCATCTTTTTGTTCATATTATAACTGGAAATTGTTACCTTTGTAATGGATTTCTTTGATGCATATGATTTGGTTGATAATATTATTTCTTACCAACAGATATGTCGTTGATATCCTCGAATCCGTCGATTAGTTAAAATTTTTAGATATTATAGCATTGATTTGATAATTCTTTTTCATGAGTTTGACAATAGTATTGTAATCATGCAGTTTGACAATAGTTGGTAATCGGGATGCCTATATCATCTACAAAAATATATGTATTTAGGAAAATAATATACCTTAAAAGAATGATATAGAATCCTGAATATATTAATTACAACTTAGGCAGCTTTCAGCAGTATGACATGTATCATGTTTGGTTAATGTTCTATTTTACCCATTTTACGAAAAAGCAACCCAAATTGACCCATATTTAGGCAGATGGGCCAGAAATCATAATTGTTTCCTTCATTACCGTTTGGTTTGCTTAAAGTTATGGTTTCGTAAGGTCTAAATTTTTATGTTGTGTTACAGCAGCACAGTAACACTGAGGCATGGATAAAAGAAGCATTATAACCACAAAGTATGCCTACAGCTTTTCAATTGTGTTGTTGGAGCTCATACAAAACAAGTTAACCTTCGAGGGCATGTCAAAGCTACAATGTACAAACTTCATATGCAGCTGCTTTTAAGGTACCCGTCCTCTATCCAAATGGCCATGTCTTTGGTAATGGGTCAAATTTTATAGTATTCAATTTTATGACGGGTCTGTGGATCAAGTTTTATTGAGTTTATTCGTTTAACCTCTTACTAATAAAACATAACCCACATTGACCCATTATCACATAAATTGAGTAAAATTGCCTCCGCTATCTTCAGTTGATGTCTTATCTAATTTTTTGGTTCAATTCCACAATAATATGTAGCTTATGTGCGAATCCTGTGTTTAGACTGAAAAGGGAGTAGAAAACAACACAAACTGAATTAGTATTTTATCACTTATCGATTGATTGGATATATGAAACACCACTCAATTTTCATTTGTTTTATACTTACTCATTAATTTAATCATTAGATTACGAGATGCTCCTACAAAAAGGTTGAATTATTGGTCGAGTAGTCATTTTGTTTTAGGCTTACTGAGTTGCACTATCAAAGACAAAGACCATACATAAGGGAACATATTTTGTTTCGATAGCCTTTAGGAATATGTTGCCATAGATTTTTTTTAGACACTGTTAAGACACCGTTGTAATCATTTTCATTTTAGGCACAACACTAAATGAATAAAATACAGTACATAGTTTGTGGTTTATCTAAACACAGGATGTAACACAATATTCAGCATAAACTATAAGAGTTTTTAAGAGAATTAGACTTGTTGTAAAATTCATCATGATGCGAATATCTGACCATTTTATTATACTGCAGATACGAACGATGTATTTACATTAGTTATCATGTTTGTTAATTTTGTTTTACAGAACTTGAGACTAAGTGCTGACTTTTCTTCTATTCTCTGAGAAACCGATTACTACAAGTATTCTATAGCACTTACAGTGCATTTTGGCAGTTAATTAGTGGTGACAAGTTTTGACCTATTTTTCTATAAATGGGCTGATTTTGGGAATGTTTATTTCTAATGGGTCAAATGGGTTATACTATAAAATTTAATGAAGAGGATACGGGTCAAATGGGTCAGGATGTATCTAAAGTGGTACTCCAAAATTACTATCTAAAAAAGTTAGTTCATTATTGTGATTTTTTTTTCTTTTTCTTTTTGTAGTCATTAAAAATTTCATTCTATTATATAGTTAAAAGAGATGTTTTCAGGTCGCACAACCCACCTTATACCAAGAAAAATATTATTTTTAGATTTCGATATAAGTACTAAATTCAGCTTTTTGGATTGCAGACATGCTTTTGCAACAATGTCATTCATAGCCGAAATCCCACAAAGTAATCTTATCCAAATAACTCCAAAATCCCACAAAGTAATCTTATCCAAATAACTCCAAAATCCCACAAAGTAACCTTAACCTAATAAGCTTATATTCCAGAAAAGATTTTCTTATGAGCTTAACTGTGATTATTCATGTAAATATGTGTTTATCTCATGTATGATAAACATATTTTTAATCAAGAGAAAGGAATTGGCTTAGGTTTTGCAACTCATGATCAATACAATGTATTGTTGATATGATAAAATGTATTGCTCTCAAACATATTTTTAATCCAGAGCATACCTTATACAGGTCAAGAAGAATACTGGTAATGAGATGTATCGTCAAGTCGGGAGCGTATAAAGAAGATCACAAAGAATGATACCTCATAAGGGTTAGGGGTGGTTGGTGAAAATACTGGAAATTGAAAGGTAGACAATTTAAGTTTGAGAAGCAATTGAGGACGAAACATATATGTTTGGTTTGAACAAGTTTATTGCAGAGGTTGAGGGAGGGAAGAAACCGCTATATAAAGATGGAAGTGTGGGGGCCATTTATACAAGAGCGGTACTCAAACTTTGTGAAAATCCATCAGAAGTTCGAGGACGCAAGAGTTCTAACATGATTCATGTTTTAGAAGAAAGCATTGGTGAGTTATTTACATTCTGCGATTATATCATTATTGATGCATTTGGGTTCTTAGTACAAAAACATTGAGGTTATTTATGCTACATGCATATGTTTATATACAATTTAAACATAAAGCTTTTAAAAGCCTAATGCATTTCATATTCATTACAGTCCATAGTTGGAATGACGCATCTAATTAAGATGGGTGTTTGGAAGTAGGATATATGAGGATACAAAGAGTTATAGCTTTTAGTTTCTTATTTTAATCCATTCAATGTATATGAATCTTTCTGCCATATATAATCTTTGTACAATAATGTAATGGCTATGTTAAAACTTATTTTTTTACTCTTATTATTTGTTACAATGGGTTGCACATAAACCATTTATTTAGCTTAAAATTTCTCATTGAAATGTTTGAAACAAAGACACATCGTTGGTGGAGCTTGAACTCATGAATTGTTGATCAAAATTTTGATTAATACCAATTATACCTTTATGTCAATGATCCTTTGTAATTTGTTATATACTTATATCTATTCTAACNTTTTTGTTTTACAGAACTTGAGACTAAGTGCTGACTTTTCTTCTATTCTCTGAGAAACCGATTACTACAAGTATTCTATAGCACTTACAGTGCATTTTGGCAGTTAATTAGTGGTGACAAGTTTTGACCTGTTTTTCTATAAATGGGCTGATTTTGGGAATGTTTATTTCTAATGGGTCAAATGGGTTATACTATAAAATTTAATGAAGAGGATACGGGTCAAATGGGTCAGGATGTATCTAAAGTGGTACTCCAAAATTACTATCTAAAAAAGTTAGTTCATTATTGTGATTTTTTTTTTTCTTTTTCTTTTTGTAGTCATTAAAAATTTCATTCTATTATATAGTTAAAAGAGATGTTTTCAGGTCGCACAACCCACCTTATACCAAGAAAAATATTATTTTTAGATTTCGATATAAGTACTAAATTCAGCTTCTTGGATTGCAGACATGCTTTTGCAACAATGTCATTCATAGCCGAAATCCCACAAAGTAATCTTATCCAAATAACTCCAAAATCCCACAAAGTAATCTTATCCAAATAACTCCAAAATCCCACAAAGTAACCTTAACCTAATAAGCTTATATTCCAGAAAAGATTTTCTTATGAGCTTAACTGTGATTATTCATGTAAATATGTGTTTATCTCATGTATGATAAACATATTTTTAATCAAGAGAAAGGAATTGGCTTAGGTTTTGCAACTCATGATCAATACAAGGTATTGTTGACTAGACGAGTACCCGTGCATAGCAACGAGATTTTATAGCAACAAATAGTTTATTGATAAAAAAAAAATTATAGGTTATAAACGAAAAATAATGTTTTGAAACCCGGTTCGACCCGGGTGGTTCAACCGGTTAAACCGTTCCAGTCGAAAAATAGGTCGATTTAAACCGGGTCAACTTGCTAGGTTGGGTCGAAAACGGGTCAAATTAAACCGGGTCAATCCGCCGGGTTTGAAGCGTCCCGGGTCAACCCGGTTTGTGTTTTAATTGGTTGTATTTAATTTGGTAGATATGTTTTTTAATTGGTTGTACAATGTGAATAAATCATTGTACTTTTAAGTAAAGGATAATGTTTTGAAACCCGGTTCGACCCGGGTGGTTCAACCGGTTGAACCGTTCCGGTCGAAAAATGGGTCAATTTAAACCGGGTCAACTTGCTAGGTTTGGTCAAAAACGGGTCAAATTAAACCGGGTCAATCCGCCGGGTTTGAAGCATCCCGGGTCAACCCGGTTTGTGTTTTAATTGGTTGTATTTAATTTGGTAGATATGTTTTTAATTGGTTGTACAATGTGAATAAATCATTGTACTTTTAAGTAATGGATAATGTTTTGAAACCCGGTTCAACCCGGGTAGTTCAACCGGTTGAACTGCTCCGGTCGAAAAATGGGTCGATTTAAACCGGGTCAACTTGCTAGGTTGGGTCGAAAACGGGTCAAATTACCGGGTCAACCCGGTTTGTATTTTAATTGGTTGTATTTAATTTGATAAATATGTTTTTAATTAGTTGTACAATGTGAATAAATTATTGTACTTTTATGTAATGGGGTGTTTTAATTAGGTATTAATTACATTAATTTTCTCTCACATTTGACTTTCAATACTCAACTTTCAAGACTCAACTTTTCAAGTTTGACCATTTTTCCATTATAGATAGTATAAGATATGATAAAATGTATTGCTCTCAAACATATTTTTATTCCAGAGCATACCTTATACAGGTCAAGAAGAATACTGGTAATGAGATGTATCGTCAAGTCGGGAGCGTATAAAGAAGATCACGAAGAATGATACCTCATAAGGGTTAGGGGTGGTTGGTGAAAATACTGGAAATTGAAAGGTAGACAATTTAAGTTTGAGAAGCAATTGAGGACGAAACATATATGTTTGGTTTGAACAAGTTTATTGCAGAGGTTGAGGGAGGGAAGAAACCGCTATATAAAGATGGAAATGTGGGGGCCATTTATACAAGAGCGGTACTCAAACTTTGTGAAAATCCATCAGAAGTTCGAGGACGCAAGAGTTCTAACATGATTCATGTTTTAGAAGAAAGCATTGGTGAGTTATTTACATTCTGCGATTATACCATTATTGATGCATTTGGGTTCTTAGTACAAAAACATTGAGGTTATTTATGCTACATGCATATGCTTATATACAATTTAAACATAAAGCTTTTAAAAGCCTAATGCATTTCATATTCATTACAGTCCATAGTTGGAATGACGCATCTAATTAAGATGGGTGTTTGGAAGTAGGATATATGAGGATACAAAGAGTTATAGCTTTTAGTTTCTTATTTTAATCCATTCAATGTATATGAATCTTTCTGCCATACATAATCTTTGTAGAATAATGTAATGGCTATGTTAAAACTTATTTTTTTACTCTTATTATTTGTTACAATGGGTTGGACATAAACCATTTATTTAGCTTAAAATTTCTCATTGAAATGTTTGAAACAAAGACACATCGTTGGTGGAGCTTGAACTCATGAATTGTTGATCAAAATTTTGATTAATACCAATTATACCTTTATGTCAATGATCCTTTGTAATTTGTTATATACTTATATCTATTCTTACGATTAAGAGCCAAGTGTCAAATATGTAGCTTCACGTCTTCACATCTTGAGGGGTTAGAAACAAGTTTATTGGTGGGTCGGAGACTTGGGTAATAGGTTTAAACACAGCATTGGTATTCGTTGAAGCATGCTAGGTTGACCGAAAAACTTTTTTGTCCAAGCAATCAGTGTGAAAAATATGATAAAAATGCTTATCTATTACCGGTTTCACATGTGTATCTTTTTGTATGTGTGTATCTTCAAAACGTGACTCGGTAATTGATCACAAGGCATTACAATTATCCTGATTTTGGTGTTTACAAAGTGAGCGAGTATCAGTTTTAGGATTCATCACGAGGCAGTTTGCTTACAAGGTAATAATGATAGGTCATCATTGAGTCTCTTTGAAAGAGAGTATTGCAAGGCCTGTTTGTATCATGCAAATTTGGCCAGTGAATTCTTTTACTTTTGTTTTTATGGTAATTTTACTATTTAATCATAATTTTTTTTTATTTTTGTCAATACTACCACCACCATAATTTTTAATTTTACTATTTGATCATAATTTTTAATTTTACTATTTACTTTTGTATCATGACTACTACCACCACCGCTCTAATGGGCGAACAACCCAACCCTTAAAACATACTACAGGTGGCGAAGAGCCGACATCGAGATGCCAAAGACCGCCAAAAATGCTACTTAAAAGCCTATTATTTCATCTCTTCCGGCATATAATTACACCGCAACTACAACCGCCACTGACTTCACTACCAAGTTCCAGAGCCGCTTTTGAATGATGTGTTTTCTTCCTGTTTTTCAATCAACCTTAGTTTAGTATGTATCTCAATTACATTGGAGCATTACTGAAATGCTAATTTTTGTAATAATAAAAAAAGGGTTGAAATGTTATTATCGTATCATTTTGAAATGTCCATTGATTTCTTTTTTTTTCAATGGCGCACAAAACTATTGAGAAAAAAAGGTACTTAGATAGTTAGATGTGTTTTTGTACATGTGGTGTAAAAGATTCACCCGTTCATGCCAATGTTGAGTTAATGCAAAAGTTGAGGACTGTGGGCTATGGCATTTGAATGCAACCTTATGGTGTTTGCGAAAACAAACCATATGCACAATCAAGTCATAAGGTTTTGATTTGTTGGTTGTACTCCATAAGTTACACCCTCATAAATAAAAAGGAGTTACAAATTTGTATGTGGCCTATACGCTTTTTATAAGTGTATGGACGAATAGGTGTTAGCGAAATGGACATTTGCTATTGAATTGATTAGCGCTCACATACGTCATTTGCTATTCAAGACCATCAAATTTGGAGACGACAACGCATGGACGTGTATTATTTTAATTCTTACAAACTCAATTGATTATCGAATTTATTATCTCATTGTTTACTTCATATATTAATGGAAGATGTTTACGTTCGTTGTTTTCTTATTATCACATTTTCATATTTTTTTAAAAACTCCGCGAATCCGCAGGTCTTTAAGCTAGTGATAAATAAAAAGGGATTTTAGACTTTATTAAACTAAAAATCACTTATATTTAAGGTAATTTATATATTTACTTATTATGCATTAAATAAATAACTACTTTAAATATGACAAGAGTTAGTTATTTAATATTCCTTAAATATTGCACATAACAAATTTATTGATAAAAATACACAAGTAAAACCATGGTTCTAAAAGGTGCGTAAAGGCGTGAGACTTGGTCATGCCGCCACGCTACGCCTTACACCGCCTTCTGCTAAGTCTTTTTGTAAACTCTCGAGATATATGAAATATGATATAAATATATAAATACTTTCATATTTTGTACCGCCTTAGGTCACGCGTTATAAACGCAAAAGCTTCGCCTTAGCCTCTAAGGCGTGAGACTTGGTCATTCTGCCACACCACGCCTTGTGCTATTTTAACCTTGTAAAACACTTAAACTTTCATTAGTAAGGGTGTGATAATTAATTGAGGGTGAGATGAGTGATGGAGGCACAGTGACCAGGGGTGAGCATCGGGTCAAACTTGGACCGGACAAAGACCGATTTAGCCCAAAACCACGGACAAGAGGACCTGACAGGATGTGTTTGGTCCGTTCTGGCTCGGCACGGTTCGGTCCGAGAAGGAAAAGTGATCGGTTGTAGTAAGACATGACCGCGGACCGAACATTAGGTAAAGTGTGGACTGAGAACCAGACAAAAATAGGTTGGGCCGGTTTCTTGGTTCGGTCTGGTCTGCGATCCGTTTTGCTCACCCCTAGACCTCAGTATGGTAAAAAGAACCAAAGTAGGGGATCAATACTTGGAAAGGGTTGCAACTCAGTCATAAGGCTGTTGAAAACGTAACAAATCTAAGGTGATTTCTTGTCTACAAACCATTAACATCAATTCTTTATATATTTTTTTCGCTTTTATAAGGTTTTTCTAATAAATTTTGAAAGTAATCATGTGTTTATGAAATCACACATATTGTGTTCGATGAAATGTCTCAATAAAGAATTTTTGTGATTTAATAGGTTGAATGTCTTAATCATGATATAAATGTTTTAGCAATTCATAAAAACTTCAATATTTTCTGGAAAAAAAAAATCAAAATTGGGATGAATAAAACTTTGAATATACAAATGCGTCTTCATCAGCTCATCAGTTTTTTTTTTTTTCTTTTTTTTTTTCCATGAACAACAACACAATCTTCATCAGTTTTCTTTGATGTTGTTCATCAGTTAGATAACATTGTTCATCAATTCATTAGTTGTTTCTTATGAGCATCATCACAATGTTCATCAGTAAGATCACGTTGTTCATTACTTTCTTTTTTAAGAACTTTTTTTATTGTTATATTATTATCACAGTATTTATCAATTTTCTTTGATGTTGTTCATTAGTTTTCTAAAAAATGATCACGTTTTTCATCAGTTTTCTAAAAAAACACAATGCTCATTAGTTAAGATTGGAAATAGCAAAACATGAGCTGGTAAAAATAAAATGGTGACACTTGTCACTTGTCACCATATGATGACTTTTTAGACTTTATAAAAGTTGCTACACATCTACTTCCAACAATTACTTTTATACATTGGAGCAATTCTTGACACGACATAATAACTGACACAACCTGACACGCAGTTAAACATTATTTTTTTCTACTAGACCAAACTTTTACCATTAGAACGCCATCAAGCAATATTAGCCACTCATTTTTTTTATCAGAAATAAAAAAATAAATCTCCACCTTTTCTTAAAACTTAAATTATTTTCTGGCTAAACCGAAATCCGTCAGAGCTATTCAAAAAAATACCATGTCCGCGACGAGAATTAAAATTATCTTTCTAATAGATATGCATTGTTATATACTTTCGACGAACTTTTTTTCGATGACTTTATTTTTTTTCGCCCAGAAGAATCATATTGATTCGTAAGCAATCATATATATTCGATGCTTTAACAAATCATTCATATGAGTTCTTATGAATCATATATGTTCGTAAGAATCATATATGATTCCGTAAGAATCGAATCATATATGATTTTTTACTAATCATATATGATTTTTATGAATTCATATATGATTCTTCCTGGGCGGAAATTAAAAAAAATTTTGTCGAAAGTATATAACAATGCATATCTATAGAAAGATCATTTAATTCTCGTCGCGATGGTATTTTTTTTGTGGCTTGAAGATTTACCGTTTGTAAGATATGTTGTTTTGAAAAAAAAGGTGGAAAATATAAATGGGTGGCTATGATTGGTTGATAGGTTCTATGGCAATAATGGGTTCTTCATGGATCTCAACTCATTTGAGTTAAGGGTAAATAAGTTTGGGTAAAAAAAACAACTCAACCCGTCTAACCCGTTTAATACATGGATTGTGTGTGGGTTTAGTAAGTATTAAAAAGATAAACTCTGTGGACTCGTTTAAAGATATAAGCATATAATAATATATATATATAACTTAGATTTCATATTACATTTGGATTTAAGTTTATTTTGTTATTTATTTAATATAACAAAATATTATGATTATAATTTGGATTTTATTGAAATTGTTGAATAGTTATTTATATGTTATTTTTATTATTTTTCAAATCATTTTATTATCTTTAGATTTAAATTAGTTGACTCAAAAAACGACCAACCTTATTCATCGCTGACCCATTTACTTAAATAAGTTAAATGAGTTATAAACAGGATAGGCGTGTTATGCATGTGTGAGTCCGGGTTAAGTTTCTTGACATCATGAACAAAATAGTTAGTGTTTAGGTAAAGGTTACACCAACCGCTAACCCGAATAAATTAACCCCCGATTATCACCCCTACTTTATATTGGAGCATCATTTTATATGAAGAAACCTAAACACACATGTAAAAATTAACAAACCTAAACACATATGTAAAAATTAACATATGAATTTCACAAAACCTAAACACATAGTTTATAGAATTAAACAAAAGTGCCAGACAGCTTGTAAAAGTTAGAGATTGCTCAAAAGAATCAATCATCCCAGATCTACTACTCTTAAAATGCTAAAAATCAGAACATGTTTTTTATAATCCTTGAACCAGCATATATCATGCTTCTTCATTTTAATTTAATATTACAAAGTCAATACCTAACTTTTACAGTAATTTGTAAATTGCATCAAAGCTTTGTATATTTTTTAACTTTCCTGTGACAAATTTGGTAGGTAGTGTATAAACAGTCAGAAGTTGAGTTGAGTAGCATCCAATCATTAATGGCAGAAAATGGTAATGGTAAGCTTCACATGGCAATGCTCCCATGGCTAGCCTTTGGTCATATAATTCCATTTCTTGAACTTGCAAAGCTTATGGCCATCAAAGGCCATAAGATTTCCTTGTTATCAACTCCAAGAAACATCGATCGCCTGCCTCAAATCCCACAAACCTTAAACACTCAGAAAATGCAGAAGCGACCAAAGACTACCCTTGGATACAGTTAAGTACCTCAAAATAGCATGTGATCGCCTCCAAGAACCCATCGCGGATTTCCTCAAAACTTCATCTCCAGATTGGATCATATGTGATTTCCATACGCATTGGTTGGGTCCCGTTGCCGCGGAACATGGTGTCCTCATGGCTTATTTTAGTGTTTATCCCGCGGTGTTCCTTGGTTTCTTTGGTTCACCAGAGGTCTTGATGCACGGATGTGATGGTCGGAGGACTCCATAAGAGTTTATTAAACGACCAAAGTGGGTTTCATTCAAATCCGAGGTTGGACCAAGTCTTTTTCAGCTTACTAGAACACGTAGAAATGTTGTAGATGGTGAGGAACACGTTAGAGATACGTATCGGCTTGGAGTCACCATAAATGCATGTGACGCGGTGGTTGTAAGAAGCAGTTTGGATTACGAACCGGATTGGTTAAACCTCCTTAGTGAAAAAATTGCAGTAACTCATCCATACACTTGTCTTGAATACCAAAACACATACTTCATATAGTCAATATCATCAATTTCTTATGATCATCAACTCATCGCCAATGTACAAATAAAAAAACTTAGTAATTTAAACATAATAAATATGTTGGTGTCTTTTAGGCAACTACAAGATCAATCGTGGCATCGATTCCATTTACATGTTTTATTTATCTGACAATTAATAGTCCGACTCTTTTACCTTAAGTTGTGCAGCCTAATCAGGGAAAACAATACAGACATGACACAAGTCTCTTTATTGTGCATAAAAATACTCGTCAAGCCAAGCCTCGCAAATAACACTCTACACCTACAACTGCACCTACACCCATGTCAACCTGCAATGCAGTAAGCCGATTTCTACACCAAACCCAAAAAACGGAGGTCTTTAAATTAAACTAATTTCATAAAGATACGACCACATCCTTACAGAAGGCAAGCCTCAAACTTAACCTCACAGAAAAGAGAAGGATGTGTGATGACACCACTTGATCTCACCCTACTAACTGACTCCACGTTATATATACATATGTAACAAACCAACCCCAAACTTCAGTTATTTGGATAAAGAAAGGCCCTGCAACTTGGATTCCAATTCTTAAATATGACAATAGATTAAAGGCTGCAGCAAATCTCACATAACTATAAAAATTAACAAAAACTTCAGATAGTGATGAAAATCTGACCTATCCTATAGTCTTCCAACAAAAAAAACTAAATACTACAGAGCCTATTACAAATAAGGAAAATGATTGGCATGACCAACTCATATGCCTAAATGAACGATTGGATTTCAATATGAACCCTAATGATTAAAGCTAAATGACAAAACCTGAAATCTTAGTATTTGAGATATGATGACCATAACTTCTTTCGAGCAAAATGATGAACATATATGATGATTCAGGGGCTAAGAAGAGATGAAGGAAGAGTTACGAGTCTGTGACCGGGTGATCTAAGAAACGGCTATGATGATTGACGAGCCACAGTGTCCACAGGTGAAGATGATCGCACAGGCCATCCGTCCTCAATCACATTACAAATGATTTGAAAATGTTTAAACTCCCCTACCTGAGACATTATGACATGTTCCTTTATTTTTTATTGTTTTTTAAAGTGGCAAATCTATCTCATATGTCCACAACAGTACTTGAACCTAAAACCATTTGGTTCAGCTTCTCACACAATATGGGGTACCACCGGGTAGGGGTGATCACGGTCCAAAAACCGGACCGGACCGAAGACCGAGTTATGGAAAAACCATAGACCGAGACCGGACCGAATGTGGTCAGTCCGGTCTCGGTCCGGTCGGTCTTCGGTCGGTCCGGTCCAATTAGGCAAGATTTTGGCAAGTTTTTTCGGTTTTTTGGTCGGTCCGGACCGGAACGACTGGACCGAGGACCGAATTAATGAAAAATCCCAGACCGAGACCGGACCGTTGGTCCTTCGTTCGGTCCGGTTTTCGTTCGGTCCGGTCGGTTTTGGCGGTCGGTCCGGTCCAAACGGTCGGAATGCTCACCCTTACCATCGGGACACAAGCCCCTTTGGTTATTAAGGGCACTTGTCACAGAAAAAAAGTTACTTGCTGAGGCATCTTTGTAAGGAAGCATATGTAAAAATAAGCATATTTTTTTTATATCACATCTATAAGCCACAACTTATTATCTGCTTTATTATATACATAACACAATTTCTACGAAGCATACGGACTACCGAATTCATAACAACCATTATTTAGTCAAGCCGTTTACAGATAATCTCATATTTCACGAAGAAACACCTCTATGAAACCTAGTAAACTAACTGTGCAACTACTCTATCCATTCCAGGATAAAACCTCATTTGCCTTTTGAGAGTTAAACATAATACTTTCAGTTCAAGCTTAATATGCTTTCAAATTTGTAAAATTTAAATGCACAATTTTGATTTTAGAAGTCTTTTTTCAAAGTCTTATACTCAGAGGTGATGCAACTGCAAGAGTTCACCCACATTAATTTAGGAAAAAAAAAAAAANGAGTTATGGAAAAACCATAGACCGAGACCGGACCGAATGTGGTCAGTCCGGTCTCGGTCCGGTCGGTCTTCGGTCGGTCCGGTCCAATTAGGCAAGATTTTGGCAAGTTTTTTCGGTTTTTTGGTCGGTCCGGACCGGAACGACCGGACCGAGGACCGAATTAATGAAAAATCCCAGACCGAGACCGGACCGTTGGTCCTTCGTTCGGTCCGGTTTTCGTTCGGTCCGGTCGGTTTTGGCGGTCGGTCCGGTCCAAACGGTCGGAATGCTCACCCTTACCATCGGGACACAAGCCCCTTTGGTTATTAAGGGCACTTGTCACAGAAAAAAAGTTACTTGCTGAGGCATCTTTGTAAGGAAGCATATGTAAAAATAAGCATATTTTTTTTATATCACATCTATAAGCCACAACTTATTATCTGCTTTATTATATACATAACACAATTTCTACGAAGCATACGGACTACCGAATTCATAACAACCATTATTTAGTCAAGCCGTTTACAGATAATCTCATATTTCACGAAAAAACACTTCTATGAAACCTAGTAAACTAACTGTGCAACTACTCTATCCATTCCAGGATAAAACCTCATTTGCCTTTTGAGAGTTAAACATAATACTTTCAGTTCAAGCTTAATATGCTTTCAAATTTGTAAAATTTAAATGCACAATTTTGATTTTAGAAGTCTTTTTTCAAAGTCTTATACTCAGAGGTGATGCAACTGCAAGAGTTCACCCACATTAATTTAGGAAAAAAAAAAAAAAAAAAAAAAAAAAAAAAAAAAAAAAAAAAAAAAAAAAAAAAAAAAAAAAAAGAAAAAGAAAAAGAAAAAAAAAGGTTTTAACAAATAAAGTTTAAAAAAAAAAAAAAAAAAAACTAATTGGCATTATTGAGCTTCTTTTTTCCAGTTTTATCTACTAAAAATACTAGTAATACATTTTGGAATAAAAGGGTTGTGATTATTTTGTATATATTACACCAAGATTGTTTGAAATTTTATGTCAACCAAATATTGTAGAAACTCGGTCTCATCCATTTTGAAATCATAAGGCAAATTTTCAACTCTCAAAAGTAAAATGGGAACTCTATTGGTAGGAACAGAGGGAGCAATCACAACTTGCCTATGTAAATCATTGGTTTACTTTGGGGAAGTTAGTTTAGTTTCCTCTGAATCAAGCTTCATGGATGAATCTCCACCCATCAGTTCTTGAAAGGCTTCAACCTTCACAGGCGGAGCTCTGACCATCCCCATATTCCTGCATCCAACCAAAGATAATTCAATTTAAAACGTGCATTCCGAAGGTGGCAATACAAGCTGGTCAAGCGGGTCGGGTAACGGATCAAACAAATAACTTTTTAGAACAAGTTTGGCGAACCACAAACAATTTTTTGTCTTTTCTTTTTGGAGTTATACAAATATACAATGCTTAAAAATCTGATTAATATTAAAAATAGAACAATTCAGGAAATTCAAGCATTTTAAATACATAACAAGTGAAATTCGACCTTTTCGATCCATTTCCATTTTAAGCTAAATTTGACTTTCAACCATTTGACCATAAGAGGCATAATATAACCCAAATCAACCCATTTACCAATACACTGGTCTAAACTGCTTTGCCATGTATATTAAATTTAACTATTGAATTATAGAAGAAAATCCTACGGTGAAAGGGCTTGTGGCTGTAGTTGGGGAATTTGGACAGAAGCCATCGGTCGAAACTGACTGTTGGATTGAGCTTGTAAAGCTGACATTGCAGCAAACTGCTGCTGACGGAACTGCATTGGGTTATTTCTATAGTTCATGGATGCAAAGGCAGCAACATTATTAACATTATTGTCCATAGGAGTGTCAGATGGGTTTTCAAGCTTCACTTCAACCATGGATCTTTGACTTTGACTTCCATTGTCAACATTCATGTTATTACCACCTATATTCATGACAGGACGAGATGTTGCAGGAGGGTAATAACTAGAAAACAGGTCATGGGTACTCAAAACAGTCAGGATGTCCTGTACTCTCCCGTCACTTTGTTTAATTTTATATTCAAATTTATAAACAGGCTTAATACTAATGTAACAAATACTATTATTATTAT
Source organism: Artemisia annua (assembly GCA_014162995.1). NCBI lineage: Eukaryota > Viridiplantae > Streptophyta > Magnoliopsida > Asterales > Asteraceae > Artemisia > Artemisia annua. The sequence continues at coordinate 105,644 of LBNU01022125.1, read as the reverse complement.
CAAACAATAACAGCTTTAGCATCATGCAAGATTTAATCGGGTTAAGTAAATAAATATTTATATCAATCATCTACTTATAATTTACTCTATTCACTCCAAATTTCCAATTTTCCCCTCATCAAAAATCTGGCAGTAGCAAATAGTAAAAGGAGGCAAGAGAACAATGCTGAAAATTTGTGTTTCCGCTATCACAGAAGATGCTATATAAATGAAGGCGCAGGCCTGCATGAAACTCTAATTTTGTGGTTTTATTATAAAGAAAGAACGCAGAAACACATGACTAATTACTACATTATCCCAAACTTTCCTACATAAGATTGTGGTCTTAGATGTTTGTGTCGACAAGGTCACTTTACTTTACACAATTATCTAATGGGTGAAATAACCAAGACGATAGTAGTATCATAGTTTAAACAATACATCATTGGACCTGTGTCCAATATTAACATATATCAACTTGAGCTGGGCGATAGAGTAAATTCTTGTTTGGGTAACTAGTAATAATGCCCGCCCACGAGCGGGTTTTTTTTTTTTTAATTTTTTGAATGATATATTTTTATTTATTAAAAAACAAATAATTTAATCTTTGTTTTTTTATTTATTTATGATTTTTAATTATATTTGTTTATTATTAAAGATAATCATTTAAAAAGTTTAATACTATTGTTCGTTGCATCTTATCTATATTTTTTTGTATTTATCTTCTACTTGTGTAGTATATCAACAAAACGAATTTTTAAAATTTTAAATTAAAAAATAATAATTAAAATATTACCTAATAAGGAAATAATCTTTTTTTTGAAATACGAAAGTCCCCACTTGGGGTTTTGTTTTATTATATAAAAAAGATTACTAAACCGGAAAACCCATTTGACACGCTTATGACCCGTATGATTTTAGTGATGTTATTTAAACCCCTTTCGTCTCATAAACTATTTAAGTATCCTTCAACATTTTGGAAAAATATAAATTCCCTTTAGTGCTCATAATCAAGTCCCACTCCATCATAATTTCTTATAGACACCCATGATAGAGTTTACTTAAACGGGATTTCTTTCTTAAATATCTCACATGTCTCCAACGAGACTTGCCACAACCTCTAGGTTGATGGGCCACTCATATAACGCCGGGCCAAGAGGCCTTTGGTTACTTAAACTGGATTGAAAGCAATACTCGATGGGCCATTGCTAACGACTTAGTTATGTGTCGTGCTATCTGGCTCATCCACGTCAGAAAAATTGTTAATGTATAGTTTGCAAGGGTAAAACTAAGATCAGATACTGGGAATATATGGTAGCACTATGATGTGGAAGGATCTAATAGTATGTGAGAACTTGTATTCAGATACAAGATATCTATTGTACTTGTTATTATGTAAAAACAAGCATTGTCAGACAAAATCATTCCATTATCTATATAAGACAAAGAATAAGTGAAAGCTAAGCACACCTGATGAGGTTGTCGAACACCAGTTTGATTTTGCAATTGAAACTGTGACTGGATTGCCTGAACTTGTTGCATTTGTGTCTGCTGCTGTACATTGTTCTTGGTACTATCTTTGACAACGTCAGCAAAGGCCCCAAGATTACTAGATTAAGAAAACAGAATGTCAGATAACCAATACTAAAATGCAATATATGTCCAGAAGACCCATAATCATGCTTTCACATATAGCAGCTCTAGGGACAATTAAGCAATGTATATGTATCCATTTCAGAAAACAGAACTTCAACAATGTACATAAAGCATCTCCAATGTTAGCACAAAATGTTTGCGCTAAATATAGTATATAAAAGTGTGAAATTTCCACTCCAATATTAGCACTCTTATAGTGTAAGTAAATAAATGATAATGCTCAAATTGCAGTTAAACACCATTATTAAAATAAATCTCAAAATTTTCACAAACTTTCTACATTTAACATAAAAAATAAAATGTAATTTTTAAATAGCATTACTTATAAGTTTCTCATTAATACCATCAAAATGAGCCCAATATTAATATATGTTGTATACCTATTTTTTCAACTCATTGCATTATACATTTTATATCAATTAACAAAGATTTAGTCCACAAACTGGAGCAACTTGTATTCAGTAGGGCCGGGTTGACCCGACCCGAACCCGAACCCGATAATGGTTAAATCGGGTAAAAAAATCTTGTCGGGTTGATTTGACCCGAACCCGATAGTGTTATCGGGTCGGGTTAGGTTAGACAATTACTGTTATCGGGTTATTGGGTCAACCCGATAAGACCTGAAAATCATTATTTTTAATTTTTAATTTTTATATATGAATTGGAATTATTATTTTGGTGTTGTCTTTGAAAGGTTCTTATACAAGTTTAAGGATAAAAGAATATAGTTGAAGTTGTAGTAAAACAAAAGAATCTGAATTTTAAAGTAAATTTCTACGCACAATTATGTTCACTGTTGTTGTCTACTACTGTATTCTTTTTCCAAATGAAGTGGTAATACTTTTATGCATGGTTTATGTATCATACTATTTCATACATAAATTTGTTTCCAAATGGTGTAGTAATACTTTTGTTCACTGTAGGTCTGTAGTTGTCTACATACTTTTTTTTTTTTCCAAATGGTTGATTCACTTACTACTTAGTTTTTATTGAACTCCACTTACAATATGTTTAACATCTTTGGTGCACTCAACTTGGTGCAGTCATTTTAATAAGTCAAACGATATGAATATCTTTCAAGTGTGTTTAAAGTGATCATTTGGTTACTAAAACATCTTTGGTGCAATTAACTTACTGTTCTTTATGATTATCCATATTTCAAAAAGTTATATTAATTAATCTATATGTTGATGTTTGCACCCGATAACCCGAATCACCCGACCCCACATAACCCGACCTGAATCCCACCCGAACCCGATAACCCGATTCTTAATCCGGGTCGGGTTGCAGTCACTTTATAGAAATTCAAAACCCGACTCAACCCGACCCGATAACACCCCTAAGTGTAACCATGTTCCAAAAAGATTCCTTGTGTGCACTATTCTAATTAAAAAAACTGTAAGCTAACATTTGAGATGTTCTAACATTAAATAAACCAAAAGTTTATCGAAATGAATAGTTGAAGATAGCATCTAATGGTTAAAGTCACATACCCATGTCCAATTGTTTGTAGGAACATCTTAAGTAGTTCAATTGCCGAATGCTCTTTCTTGTAACTATCAGAAAGAACTTTCAAGATACGACCTAATTTAGATATATGGCAGCCAAACAACTGAGAGAATATATCCAATGGCCCACCAGATGCACTATCAAAACCAGCATCAACTAACATACGAGAAATCACTTTTCGTGACATCTCTGCTGCTTGTTCTGGACTTAAATTCTTTTTGACGCCAATAGATCCATTTTTACCACGTTCATGATTCCCTTGCTGATCCATATTAAGGTACTCTGGTCTTATACCAAGTCTCTCTAACATAATAGGGCTTTTGGTCATAATTGGTGGCAAATTATCGTAAACTCCATTGGGTTTACCATTCTGCACATATTCCAAATGAAATGAAGGAGGTACAGCACTATCAGGAACAGAATTTGCTGTAAACATTATTTCTGGAAAAAATAAATTTTCTTCATCATCTAGATCAGAAGATATGCGAGTGGGACCCATATTTTGTTCTTCCATAAAAACTGCACGGCTTCTCTTATGTTTATTAACAATTCTAAGATAGTTAGACATTTGCTCTGGTGTTCGTTTTTCAGATTCTCGATCCCCTGAAGGTAACCGGTATTGTTTGGTAGCTCTATATTTCTCAATGAATTGGCTATACCATGATTCTGGGAACCTATGAGATATGGCATCATCTTCATGTGCACCATATCTTGATCCTACACCAAAACTTGCTTTTGATTGACCCTGTAATTTGAAACAGTTATTGCAATTAGAAGGATAAGTGGTAAAAAGTAAAAAAATTGGAATATAAAAAATCATATATGTATCAATCACTATCAAGGATTTATAGCATGATAAGTTTATTTTATTTATTTATTATTATTTTTATTTTATTTTTTTTTTTTTTTATTTTTTTTTTGGGGGGGGGGGGGGGGGGGGGGGGGCCGGGGTGGTTTCACCCGGCAAAATTATTAAAAAAAAGTAAAAGTTATGTACAAGGGATTGAGGAAAAAGTCCACCAGCAAACCAAACTAAACAAACTCGCTTTAACAAAGCTAGACAAGCACATCTACATGGAAACGACTAAACAATCTACCAAAAACAAGAAACTGACCATCCTAAAGTGCCACGTCCGGCTAAACACCAGGCAAAAACTGCCGCGTCGCATCTTTTATGCCAGACCAAACAGAAAAGTTCACGCGACTCCTCATATATTTATAGCATGATATTAGGTCTGGCATTGGAGAATGCCATTTAAAAGGTTCAATTACTAATAAACTAAGAACTGACCAGCTTACTGCTAATTTAAACTTGAATATAAGAACCTTAGATAATTACCTAATAATCTACCACTTAATTCATTGTTGGCAGCCATGTTCAATTACATTAGCATTCACTTGACACTCCACAAAACTTTATTCCACCAATGTTTATGTATATAAACCACATACGTCGTTAAAATAGCTGATAATATGCCATAATATAATATATTCCACCATTCTATTAGGCTGAGGCCTAATTGTGGACTATAGTATTCATTCATCTTCAGAAAACAAAAACAAACTATGCAGACAAATATTGTTTTTTTCAATTGCATGCAATTGCAATCAAATTCATGTCTGAGATTAGGGAGTACTATATTCTTGTCCTTGGCCAAAAGAATCGGCGGCATACCATTGTAAAACGTTCATAGCAAAAGTATCTTCTAACCTTTAAATGTACACATTATCATGTTCACATTATTCCGGTTCTTCGACTGTGGTAAATAGAACATAAGGAGACGAGAAAAGCTTAGGCATGCTATCTCATTACATATCATCAGAAACATGCACACATAAGTGACAAAATCCATGAGATCCATCAAAAGCCTTCATCACAACAGAGCACATTTGAGTTCACACTAGCATCAAATACATATTATTGTTATGCCATATCCACACAATTTAACAAGCATATCATATGTATCAAGTACTGAACCTTGATATAATTTTCTCATAACGTTACATTGTTACAATATACGAAACAAAAACCGACCCATTATAAACCTAATCGTAATAAGCTCTTACATTCAAATAATTCATTCCGATTTCAGTCATTTACTTCACCTTCAATTTATGATTCAGTAACAATTCAAAGATAAAAAAAGAGTTCATTATTTAAAAGAGTGCAGCGAACACACCTTTGAAGATGGTGCGACATTTTGTGTATTATTCTCCAAGGTATAATAAATGTCATCCCCGTGCAACTGCAGATCTGAATGAACAACAATCAGACGATAAGAATCCAATTTCTACATCATTAAAAGAGGACATCAGGCTAAAAATTATTAATTTGAATATGTCAAACCGAAACTGACTATTTCACATAAACAATCAAACCTGAATGTCAAAATCCAATCCCAAAAGTATCTTCTTAAAAAATAAATATTTTATAATTTACTCAAACAACATAAAAAATCCAACTATACAAAGCATCTTTCAATCGTTAAAAAGACCAGGATTAGCTGTCACTCACAGTTTACAGGTGATTCTTTTTCTTTAATTTATACGAAACATTCACCAGATTATATAACCTCGTTCACAGAAAACTACACAGACACAAAACTCCGTGTTCGGATGACGAAACTAGGGCTGCAATCGAGTCTATTATACCCGAACTCAAGCTCATAAAAGGTCCAACAATATAATATACCTAATAACACAAAACATAAATCTTTAGAAGCTCGATAAGAGCTCAACCCGAGCCCTTGTAAACTTGAGCTCCCGTCATTATATATTTCTACTAGATAAAAGAACTCGACCCCAACAAGCTTGAGTAGCTACAAGGTAGTCGACCACCCGACTAGCACCTAACATCGGGTTATCGACTACCTTGTAGCTTGTAATCGGGGATTAATCGGGTTGGAATATTGATAAATAAATTTTGAAAGAATATGTATGACATGTTGATAGGACCATTAAATATGTCTAGAAACATTAACACAATTGTTCAAATACTTTTGGCCGAGTTAACCCCAAGTTTTGACCTTGTAGTGAGTAACCGGCGATTAATCGGTCATTGAACTTGTAGCGAGTATTCGCCAATTTCTCGGCCTTGTGACCCTTGTTTTACAACACTGCAAGAAAAGCTCGAAAACTCAATGGCATTGAGATACAATTTTCTTTTTTTGCTTAATTAAAACACTTAAACAAATTTCACACCGATTGCTTAAAGTAAACCCAAAAAAGTCCATCGATTAAATTAATCCTAATCCAAATTATATAACAATTCGAATTCAAAATTACACAATTGTTCTACTTATTAAGAAAATGCAATAAAAAATAGAAAAAAAGAAAACAACATATCAATTGCTTAAAGTAAACCCTAAAATAGAAAAGGTCGATTACTCAACCTTGTGACCCTTGTTTTACAAACTAAACTCAATGGCATTGAGATATACAAATTTTTGTTTTTGCTCAATTAAAACACTTAAAGAATTTTATTACTCAATTAAAAGAAACCACAAAAATTTCACACCAATCGCTTAAACTAAACCGAAAAAAGTCCATTGACTAAATTATATAACAATAAAATCATCTGATCTTACAATTTGAATTAAGCTTCGAATTCAAAATCACACAAATTTCATATACATAAAAACTTAATAGAAAAGGAGCTTACAATTGGGATTAAGCTTGGAATTAGGAGAAGGAGAAGAGAAGGAAAGACAAGTTTTATCAAACAAAAGAGCGCGTGCGCGAAGTTGAAGTTGAATCTGAGCCCTAGATTTATTACTATTATTATTCGTCGAAATAATAAATGATTCCCAGGAAGAAGGTGATGATAAAAATGGGACAAAATTAGCGTAGAGTGAATCGTCGCCCAGCCATGTTCTCCACACGCCTTGTGATTCTAGTTTACGTGCCAGTTCGTACCCTCGTCCGTCCTCACCCAGTAATGCCATTGATGCTTATTTGGTTTCAAATGGAACTCCAAGCGATTGATGATGTCTTTGGGGTTTACACTTTACTTTTTTTTTTTTTTTTTTTTGAAATATTTACTTTTATGTTTCAGGCACATACAATTTATTTTTATGTTTCAGGCACAAAACTACTCCTCTTAATCATTTCGATTTTCTAAAATTGTTGTCATCATGGATGATGATGATAAATACTTGTCAACGTCAATTGCTAAACATTAAAAGAAACACTTTATGAAAATATCTCAACTATAAATGTTTTTGTCGCTCTAAAAACCCGTCATTATGCACGGGCGCACGCCTAATTGTTAGAATACAAAGTAATGATGTAAAAATAATTATACTAAATTAGGATAGTTTAGATAACAAGGAAATAGTCAATGTACCATTATTGTAATTTATCATTATACTTAGTTTCACCAAGTATAAATAAGGTTCTTAACCACATACATATTGTAATGGGATGTTTGGCTATGCTTATATGTAGCTTATTAGCTTATATGTGTTCGGCTTATATAACATAAGCCATAATTTTGTGGCTTATTTTAATAATTATGGGCTTATATAACATTGTCAATATTATATAAGCCTATAAGTGTCAAAATAAGCCAAAAAATTGTGGCTTATGTTATATAAGCCGAACACATATAAACTAATAAGTCACATATAAGCTTAAACAAACACCCCCTAACACTATACTTCATTACTTATAATCAAAAAATCCATTACCTACACATATACTTTCTCTCTATACTATCTCTCTCTATTCTCACGCACACTATACTCCATTGATGAAAGTTTTAATCTTTGAACCAACAAGTGGAACTCCGTAAGATAGAGATTTGAAGTTCATAAAGTGCTTATTTGTCATATCACTACTAGAAAAAGGGCTATCCTTGACTCCAAATGTGAGTCAAGAAGAGGTCTTATGACGCGCAAATGCGAGTCAAGGATGGACCAGTCATAAATCTTCATGACTCGCATTTGTGCGTCATCCCTCTATGACGCGCACTTATGACCCACGTTTTATGACTCTCCTTTTTGCTTGTCATAACCTAATTTTTTTTTTAAACAAATTAATTTTTTCCAGTTCCTAATTTTCTATTAAATGACAATTAAAAACCTGATAATACAAAATTAAAAACACAAATGTCAAATATCCACCTAATGTCAATCTAATCCGCAACAACAACCCCATAGTCGATTCACTTGGATCTGCAACTCGATATTTCATCACCTTCAAATTTGTTCCAACCAATAGTTCCAAATCCTAATCTCAGCTCCGAACCCATTCGTTCCAACCAATAGTTCCAAATCCGAACCCAAAAAAAAAATCAAACAACAAGAACATTAAACAACAACAGGAACGCAACAAGTACATGTCAACAAGAACAACACAACAAGAATGAAACATCAAGAATATCGTGAGATCGAAACAACAACCACAGCCGTGAGCTTATGCTCACGGTTTGAGACACTCGACGCCACATAAACACTAAACACAACACAAAAAGGATACCAAACTTATTTATTATCATGTTTTTAATCAAAACCCACTTATATATCCCGTTTTTAATCAAAACCCAACCAAAAGAAATATAACTCATGACCCCGTGGGTCGCGTTTCATCCAAATACGAGTCACAAATCACTTGTGACTTATCCTACCTTCGATTTCACAAGACCGAGACGTGAGAGCTCCAAAAATATAAAAGATGTGGTGATTTTTGGGGTGGTAATGAGAGTAAAAATAAGGGGATAGGGCGCGTGTGGTAGTAGATCAAAGAGATGAGGTGATGGGGGTTCCAATGGTGGTGGCGGTGTGTTATGGGAGGCGGCGGTGTGGCGGCTGTGGTGGNTTTTTTAAAAATTTTGAGATATGACACGAATTTTATGACACACAAAAATGCCTGTCGTCTAGCCTTCAGATTTTACAATTTATGACAGTTTTTTTATGACTTACAATTTTGCATGTCATTATATTATGTGCATCATAAAATGCCAGTCAAGGATAGACCTTTTTCTAGTAGTGTATCAAACTTCTTATTGAGAGCTTATTCATATCTTATTTCATCATCACTTCACACAAAAGTCAAATTCTCACAAATTCATCAAGTAGTGTCAAATTAAGTGCTTAGATATTTGGGGAAACGTTTTAAGAATGACCTAGAGTGCTTAATTCGTGATTTGTACAGTTAAATTTTGTTGAAATTAAGGAATTTAGAAAAAAAAAAGTTGAAGATTAGTTGAAAATCAAGTGGGTTTTGATGAAATATTGAATATTTGTAGACGAAAAGTTATAATTAGTGTTAGCAATTGCTTTCATATTGAAGATGATGATTTTATTTGACACTAACATGATTAAAGTTGTTTGATTTGTGATGTTTTTAGTGATTTGTCGATGTTTTTGTTGAAGAGTTGACGAAAAGTGAAGGTTTAAAGTTTGAAGATCATCATAAGGAAGAAGAAAGTGAAGAAATGGAAGAGTGAAACCTTTAATGCACGACTGTTGAGAAGACAATGAGAAGAAAAAGCGAAGATTTGAAGAACTTAAAGTAATTGTGCGCCTTCAAGCCAAAGAAGGAAGATACAAGAGAGTTTTTCAATAAAAAAAGATAGTTGATGCGTGGTTTTGCAACCTTGCAAAAGGTTTTACCTCTTAAGGGATCTTGAGAAGCTTGCAATCCCCACCAGGCAGTGTACCTGACCGATGTAGTATAGTGTAGTGGCAAGTACCGGGGGATTGATCGTTCTACTTGGGGAATAGTGTTCGTTAGGATTGAAAACTACTCTAATTAGGTCTAAGGGTGAGGGATGATTCTTTTGTATTATTATATTTTATGAAAGCAAGTAAAATCTCGGTTTTGAAGGAGTGGGCCAAATTAGTTGCTAGTCAACTAACCCAATAAACTACAAATGCAATAAAAATAAAATGACAAGAAAATAAATGTGAGAAAAACTTATATGGAGAAAAACGTGTTTACTTAGGTTTCACTACTCCCTAGCTATCTTTCATTGGTTGATTAGTTTGTTACAATTGCGTGGATGACGGGTTGTATTCCTTAATACCATTCGTGGGGGCGTGTACGTCCTTCCCCAACTGTCTTCCTATGACGACACGTTAAGTATCCTATAATGGCCTCATTAATATTCTCTTATGCATTAAACACAACCAATTAATCATAGTACACATCCGATTCATGTTTCTTAAGACGTTCAAGCAAGTTACCAATAGGAAGTTAGCCAGTTTTCTTAAGCCTAACATTGATATCATTCATCCACAACAATTAATAACAAACCATCAACCAATAATCAATAGCTAGGTTTCATTACATCTAAGCAAACACAAACAAACCTAGCCTAGAATGTTAATGTAAAGACAAGCATAAGATAGAATCAAACAACACATAGACATATTGAATGATTAATGGGAGACTTATCTTTAATTAAGCATGGATGAAATAAGGGTGAAAAACCCTTACAAAGAGTATAAAATTTGACCTAGGGTTTATCCCAAGTTCCTTCCAAAAGTTCTCTCTCTAATGAATAAAAAATAGAAAACTATATATAGAGAATACACTCTGACGGCGTCACATTATAGCCCTTGACGCCCTCATCTCGCCGCCAAACTAACTCTCGGATTGCCTAGATCCATCTTTGACGCCGTCACCTTGTAAAGTCTTCTGGGCCGTCTCCTTTTGCTCCAATACGTGACAGCCTGGGCGTCACAAAGGGTGACGCCGTCACTCTTTAACCTCAAAATTCTTTCTAGCGCGTCTCGTGTAAACTTCATATCCACCTCTTTGTCAACACATGACGCTGTCACCTTGTAAGGTGTGACGCCGTCAGGTACTGTTTCCAGCATAATTCAAGACTTTGTCGTTTTCTTCACTTTTATGCTCCAAAAACATCCAAAATGCTTCCTTTTCCAGATTTCTTCTCCAAAGTACCTAAAATGACAAAAGGAACGATTTGAGGAAATATTTGATCAAATTATCACGACTTAGGGCTTAAATGACCCCCTAAAAGCGTAACACTTTTCACCTCATCAAATACCCTTACACTTGAGATTTGCTTGTCCTCAAGCAAATGCGCTTTTATTCTAATCAAAATACAAGCTAGGGGTCATTTAACACTAATATAAAAGTAATTACAACAAATGATCGTTCCACTTCAATCAAAATAAGCACGGAAATTATATACTAGCACCTCACAAATAGTGTTTGGATACTCACATCTCTCTGGTGTTATAAAAGTATATATCACAAATGAAAATGAAAAATATCTCTCACTACCTGTCATAGCACATAGATTACCATAGGCTTGGGAAAGGATCAAAAACCTCCACCACTTTGGCGTAAGCACCTAGGATAAACTATCAAAGAGGTCTTTTAAAGGGTTGTAATGTAAGGTGTAGGGATATGATAAACACGGTTTTGTTGGATAAAGGCAATCTTTACTGGTGGCGAGTTAATCATCTTAGTCAATTACATCTACAATATGGCGTTGCTAAGCCAAGACTCGACTCGACTTACACTAATGAAAACTAACAAAAACATAAAAAGAAACATAAAAGGAAACGGGATGGTAGTCCGTATGTTTTTTTCTTTTTCTTTTTCTATTTTTTTTTCTTTTCTTGGTTTTTCGAATTTTTTTTACATACACTCTTGCCCTACCATCCAAAATAATACATCAAGGGGGCTCGGTTCTCCCCTTACACTTGAACTTTTACATACTTTACAAATAACTATTCTAATGACTCGAATCAAGATAATCAAAACACTTGGAGTACTTTTTTAACATTTACGCATATATGGGGGTAATACATCATTTTCTTCCCCATTACTCCATAACACTAGTACTTTACCCATGAGTCCCAATCGTCCCAAAATAATATGTACAAAATATGACTCGACTTAGCAACCATGTAATCAGTTAGATAATTAATTAAGGGTTCAAACAAATGTTGTCACAATAATGCACTAAAGATGAGTGCATACAAGGTAGGCTAAGGCGATTTGGGTGTACATTTGGGGGTGGATTGTAAACAAATTCTTCCTTTAAGTAAAATGCTTAAAGTTAGAAACGAAAAAGATAGGCTCTGAGGGGTGTACTAGGGGTATCGTGTACTAAAAATGAGTACATCGCTAAGGTGTGGGAAAATTACTTGACCAATGCAGTCAATGTAATTATATAAACAAGTGTAAAACAAGGGTTATCCTAATGCCTCTTATCATGTAGTAAATCCTAACTACACGAATGTAGTCTCACTAGCGGTCTCGGGATGAATCACTAACGCAAGTTCTAGAATCTAAATACTACTGGTACACTCATAAGCACTAAAGCTTTTCTTAACAAATCTAGGGGCGAACTTCACATATTTGGGTGGAAAATTTTTGAGTGGTACGGTTTTTTTGTGCTAGTCATACAACTTCTATCCATGAGACGCTCATTAAGACTAAAGTTTTACTCCTATATGTTGCAAAAAATTTAAAATTTGGCGCTAAAATTTCCCTAACAAATATATCTCATAGTTTTATTACACACCTACTATTAGACAAACAAAAATCAAGTGTAATTGCATTCTCTAAGGTATCATCATTTACCTCCCCTTACACTTAAGCCGAACATTGTCCCCAATATTCAAATAAAAAGGTGTAAAAGTAAAGAAGGTAAAAGTATGAAACAAGTACTCCCTTGATTCGTTCGGTGTGGATAATGTGATAACATGGTTAGATCCTCCTCCAAGAAAATGAATGTAAAAAGCTTCCCTTCCAAAATATAAATCATCTTCTTGTCCAATATAACATGTTAAACCTGAGAAAACAATCACGGCAAACCTCGCGTAAAATCGGCGGCAGACTCTATATATAATAAAATCCTAGAATGCAAGTAAAGATATAATGCTTGTTGAAAGAATATTTGCAGATTCCTGGAGTTTATAAGTTGAAGATTTAACAAAACTTTACAATTTCGGCATAAAAACAAAACTTGCAAAATTTTTGATGCGTGGGTTTTGCAACCTTTGCACTTAGGTTATACCTCTCAAGGGATCTTGAGAAGCTTACAACCCCCACCAGGCAGTGTACCTGACCGATGTAGTATAGTGAAGTGGCAAGTACCGGGGGATTGATCGTTCTCTCGGGAAATAGTGTCGTTAGGCTTGAAAAGCTACTCTAATTAGGTCTAAGGGTTGAGGGATGATTCTTTTTGTATTTTTATGTTTTATGAAAGCAAGTAAAAATCTCGGTTTTTGGAAGAGTGGACGGAATTAGTTGCTAGTCAACTAACCCAAATAACTACTTTTGCAAAAAATAACAAGAAAAAGTAAATGGTTGTGAAACTTATATAACAGAAATATGTATTTACTTAGATTTCCTTACTCCCTAGCTATCTTTTACATGTTAATTGGTTTGTTGTAATTGTGTGGATGCCGGGTTGTATTCCTTTAAACCATTTGTAGGGCCGTGTACGATCTTCCCTAACTCTATAAGCTCCTACTTCACTCCTATGTCGAGCCGACTAAAAGCTCCTAACATGGGATCATTAGAATTCGCTCATGCATTAAATACAACAAAATAATCGTAGTACACATCCGATTCATGTTTCTTAAGACTTTCAAGCAAGTTACCGTATAGGAGGTTAGCCAGTTTTCTTAAGCCTAACATCGACTTCACCCACCCACAATAATCACAAACAAACCAACAACATATAATCAATAGCTAGGTTTTATTAGATCCAAGCAAACACAATAAAGACCTAGCCTAGCATTTAAGTGAAAGACAAGCATAAGATATAATCACAATACATAGACATATTGAATGATTTGGAAAGGACTTATCTTCAATTAAGTATCCAAGTTTCAAGGGTGGAAAACCCTCAAAAATAAAGTAGAAAAACGAGCTAGGGTTTCTTCCCAAAAGTTGCACACCAATGAATGAAAATTAGACGAATATATATAGAATTTACAATCTAACGACATCACCTTATAGGACGTGACGCCGTCAGCTCGCCGCCAAAACACTATTCGGATTGCTCAGATCCACTTCTGACGCCGTCCCCTTCTAATCTTCTCTGGGCCGTCTCCCTTTGTGACAAAACGTGACGACCTACATCTTGTAACACGTGACGCCGTCACGTATTAAATCTCCAAAATCTTTCTGGGGCGTCTAGTGTAAAAATCATCCACCTTGTTGTCAGAGTGTGACGCCGTCACCTGGTAGAGCGTGACGCCGTCAGGTACATTTTCCAGCATATTTTGAGACTTTGTCGTTTTCTTCACTTTTATGCTCCAAAAACGTCCAAAATGCTTCCTTTTCCAGAATTCATCTCCAAAGTACCTAAAATGACAAAAGGAACGATTTAAGGCAATATTTGATCAAATAATTATGGATTAGGGCTTAAATGACCCCCTAAAAGCGTAACACTTTTCGCCTCATCAAATACCCTTACACTTGAGATTTGTTTGTCCTCAAGAAAATGCGCTTTTATTCCAATCAAAATATGAGCTAGGGGTCATTTAACACTAATATAAAAGTAATTACAACAAATAGTCATTCAACCCTAGTCATAACAAGCACGGAAATCATATACTAGCACCTCACAAATAGTGTTTAGATACTCTCATCTCTCGGGTGTTATAAACCTATATAACTAAATGGAAATGGAAAAATATCACTCACTACCTGTCATAGCAAATAGATTACCATAGGCTTGGGAAAGGATCAAAAACCTCCTCCACTAGGCGTAAGCACCTAAGATAAACTATCAAAGAGGGCTTTGCAAAGGGTTATAATGTTAGGTGTAGGGATATGATAAACACGGTTTGGTTGGAATAAAGGGTATTTTTAGTGGTGGTATCTTGATCAAATACATGCACAAGGTGGCGTTGCTAAGCCAAGACTCAACTCGACTTAAGCTAAAAAGAAAAATAAAAAAAACATAAATAAAGATAAAATGAAATGGGATGGTAGTCCATATGTTTTTTCTACTTTTCTTTTTCCATTTTTTTTTGTTTTTCTTGTTTTTTCAATTTTTTATTTATTTATTTTCATACACTCTTGCCCTACCATCCAAAATAATACATCATAGGGACCTCGGTTCTCCCCTTACACTTGAACTTTTACATACTATACAATTAACTATTCTAATGACTCGAATTAAGATAATTGAAAAACTTGAAGTACTTTAAAACATTAACGCACATGTGGGGGTAATAATTGACTTCTTCCCCATTATTCCATTAAATTAGTACTTTACCCATGAGTCCCAATCGTCGCAAAACAATATGTACAAGGATATGACTCGACTTAGCAACCATGTAATCAATTAGACAATTAACTAAGGGTTTAAACAAATGTTGTCACAATAATGCACTAAAGATGAGTGCATACAAGGTAGGCTAAGGCGATTTGGGTGTACATTTGGGGTGGATTGTAAACAAATTCTTCCTTTAAGTAAAATGCTTAAAGTTTGAAACGAAAAGATAGGCTCTGAGGGGTGTACTAGGGGTATCGTGTACTAAAAATGAGTACAACGCTAAGGTGTGGGAGAATTACTTGACCAATGAAGTCAATGTAATTATAATACGGGTGTAAAACATGGGTTATCCTAATGCCTCTTATCATGTAGTAAATCTAACTACACGAATGTAGTCTCACTTGTGGATTTGGGATGGTCACTAACGCAAGTTCTAGAATCTATAAACTACCGGTACACACACAAGCACCAAAAATGAATGCTTTTCCTAACAATTCTAGGGGTGAACCTCACATATTTGGGGGAAAATTTTTGAGTGGTATGGTTTTTGTGCTAGTCATACAATTCCCTATCCATGAGACGCTTATTAAGACTAAAGTTTCACTCCTGTATGTTGTAAAAAATTTTAAATTTGGCGCTAAAATTGCCCTAACAAATATTTCTCTCAGTTTTATTACACATCTACCATTAAACAAAACAAAAATCAAGCGTAATAGCATTTTCTAAGATGACTTCATTTACCCCCTTACACTTAAACCGAACATTGTCCCCAATGTTCATATAAAAGATGTAAAAGTAAAGAAAATGAAAGAATGAAACAAATACTCCCCTGACTCGTTTGATGTGGATCGTGTGGTAACATGGTTAGATCTTCTTCCAAGATGGTGTAAAAGCTCCAAGATCAAAGCGACTCCAAAAGCTTGATGTCATGAACTTGATTCCATGTTCATCTTCTTGTCCAACGTAACCTGTTAAACCTGAGAAAACAATCTAGGCAAACCTTGCATAAAATCGGCGGCAAATTCTATATAAGGATATAATGCTTGTGGAATGAAAATTTTGCAGATTCCTGAAATTAAAGATGCAGTAATTTTTATAATCCGGCAGAAAAACTAAATTTTAAAAAAAATTCTGGAATCAAAGCCTGACGCCGTCAGGGTTTAATGCCTGACGCCATCAGAATTGATCTGACAGAATCCTTATGTTCAGTTTCCGGAAAAAATTTCTGGAAAAACAATTACCTCACTTCCTGGAATCCTGTAAAATTTCATTATGACTCGATACAAGCATTTGACTCGAACAAATACTAATATGTATGTTTATTTTATATCGTTACAATTCATGTTCCAATTCGTTCTTATAAACAAATTTACATTTCCCTTACACTTATCTTTTGCAAAATACCTTTATATGTAGTTAAGACGAAGTTAAAAACAAAATAAAGCATTTTCACAATTTTAATTTGAAGCATGAATCAATAACAATAAAAATAAAACATGCATACGGAAACAAATAAATTCAAATAAACAAACACACAAAACAAATAAAGCTTGGGTTGCCTCCCAAGAAGTGCTTTTCTTTATTAACGAGTCTTGTAGCTAGACTCAAAGTCACTCTATTACGTGACTTCATCGTTGGTCACGGTCTCTAGGTCATCTTCGGGTTTAGTCTTATATTTCGGACCTAGTTGCAAGCATTCTTTGTAGAAACCAAATATCCTACTCATAACATAGTCTACTCCTCTACGTCTATCCTCATCATTCCTATAGTAGACCGCTTGCTTATGCTCCTTCTCGATGTTTAATAAAAGCCGGAATTGCTCTATCTTATATGGCATTTGGTAGGCTACCTCATCGGTCTCGTCCTTGAATCTAACTATCCCTAGAGATGGGTCATAATTCATCTTAGAGGCTTCAACAAACGGCTTACCAAAAACTACTTGAGTTAAGCATGCATCTATTACCGGACGAATATCTTCTACGATCACAAAGTCGGTATCATAGGTAAAGTTCCCTACATACACACGTAATCCTCTTATTTTCCCCCACGAAGTTGCTCAGCCAACCCGTGTTTGGACATATCCTAGGTCCAAGTTGCTTTTTCATTATCCAATTGTAATGGATCCTAGTCATGATGTTTATGGGGGATCTAAGGTCTATGTAAGCTTTCTACACATGCACATGCCCAATGTTGCATGGAATGTTGATGTTGGATGGGTCACCCGTTTTAATAATTGGATTGCCTAGGAAGTGTGGTGTCTCGGGGTCATCGAATAAATCCTTATGGTATGCACGTTCTTCCTGAGTGGGTAACCTATTGAAGTAGTCCTCTACTTCCTCTACTTCTTCTATTTCCCTTTCCTTACTCTCCTCAACTTCCTTAATTTCATCCTTATGTTCACTATCTACTTCATTTTTATCAATTGGCTTAATAGTGACAACGTTAACAAAGTGGACATGTTTGGATGATGAGGGGTCCTTGATTTGGGGTCCGCTACTTGCGTTCCTAGCGTCCTTATTTTGTGATGGCGCCCCTTGGTTGTTGAATGCTTTCAATAAGTTGTCTATTTTATTGGTCATCCCCGTTTGTTGTTGATTAAATTCGGATTCGAACTTAGCCAAACGAGCTTCTTGAGATGCCATAAATTTAGACATCAATCCTTCAAAATTATTGGTACTACCATAGTTATTGGAAGGATTGTTGTTGAAAGTACGGTTTGAGGATGAACCGTTCGATTGAAAACGATTAGGTAGATTGGAAGGATTGTTTTAGGGCGTGTTTTGGTTTTGCATCCACCTAAAGTTCGGGTGATTTTTCCAAGAGGGGTTGTAAGAATCACCGTAAGGGTTTGGCTCGGGTTTGAAAGTGTACCACTTTTCTCCCGCTCCGTCGGTACGCGAGGATGCGTAGTCCGCAAAAGCTTGTTCGGGGAGTTCCATGCAATCTCGAGTGTTGTGGGACCTGATGAGACGAAAAATGTTACGTTTTTAGGGGTCCGTTTGAGTCCTAATTCGTATATTATTGGATCGGATTTCACCCAAAGTCGTTTCTTTTCTCATTTTAGGTACTTTTGAGGAGAAAATCACAAAAGAAGCATTTTCGGGCGTTTTCGGAGTGAAAAAGTGCGGAAAACAACAAAATCTCAAAAGACCCTAAAGTGCACAGAAGGTGACTGCGTCACAAGCTCCAACGTGACGACGTCAGGAACACATGAAGTGAAGAATTGGAAGTTACTCATGACGGGCCAGAGAGTTTTTAGCCTATTTTGGTGATGGCGTCAGGGAAGGCCGTCAGATCTGGAACAAGGCGGCGTGACGACGTCAAGAAGGCCATCACAAAACCCTAATCGTCGGCGTGACGGCGTCACACCTTGGGCTGACGCCGTCAGCCCGTATTATCTATATATATAGGACGATTTTTATTGTTTTAAAAAGAGGAACTCGGTGGAGAACTTAAGGGTTAAACCCTAGCTCGTGTATCACAGACCTTAGAGGGTACTTAATTGTGCCTGAGCTTTTGGCATATTTGTGTTGCCCTTGGTGGCTTATGTTTATGTTTATGCTTATTTCCCCTTAATTTGCTTATTTGCTCAGTTCAATCCACATTTCTTTTTATTACAAGTCACTCATCACACTGAAGCAAACAGTGTGATGAGCTGTTTTTCACAAAGCTCACACAAGCTCCTTATTAAGCTTGAGCTTGTGATTCTTGGCCCTATGAGGTGCCAAGCTATCCAACTCAAGGTCTTAATGCAAGTTGAGCTTGTGCAAGCTTATATGATAGGTTAGATAGGAGCTTGTTGTTTGCCAAATGTTCTGAGTTCACCTTGTATACAGTGTACTTAGTCTTTTTCAAAAGCTCCTAAAAAGCTTTCTTGTGATCATAAGCTTGGGTGTTTTGGTTTTTCTTGAAGCCAATCAACCCAAATCTATGATCCTGTGCCTCATTTCCATATTGTAGCTCAATTAATAGGGCTGCAATAAGCTTGAAGCTTGTCCTATTTTCATGGGTATATTGAGAAATCAGTACACTCATGCTACTTCATAAGCCTACAAAAAGCTACTCAGTGGGCCCCACTTATTGTGAATTGGCTTTTTAAGAAGCCAATCCACCAAACTCCTAGGGGTATCTCTTTGATTCCACTTCCAAGCATATTTGATAAGCTTGGTGAAGGCTTTTTGTTTGATCCATGTTTCTGAGTATGCTAAGAATTCTGCATACTCAGTGAAATGTACCATTTTCACAAGCTCCTCAAAAGCTCACCAGACTAATAATCAATAGCTAGGTTTCATTACATCTAAGCAAACACAAACAAACCTAGCCTAGAATGTTAATGTAAAGACAAGCATAAGATAGAATCAAACAACACATAGACATATTGAATGATTAATGGGAGACTTATCTTTAATTAAGCATGGATGAAATAAGGGTGAAAAACCCTTACAAAGAGTATAAAATTTGACCTAGGGTTTATCCCAAGTTCCTTCCAAAAGTTCTCTCTCTAATGAATGAAAAATAGAAAACTATATATAGAGAATGCACTCTGACGGCGTCACATTATAGCCCTTGACGCCCTCATCTCGCCGCCAAACTAACTCTCGGATTGCCTAGATCCATCTTTGACGCCGTCACCTTGTAAAGTCTTCTGGGCCGTCTCCTTTTGCTCCAATACGTGACAGCCTGGGCGTCACAAAGGGTGACGCCGTCACTCTTTAACCTCAAAATTCTTTCTAGCGCGTCTCGTGTAAACTTCATATCCACCTCTTTGTCAACACATGACGCTGTCACCTTGTAAGGTGTGACGCCGTCAGGTACTGTTTCCAGCATAATTCAAGACTTTGTCGTTTTCTTCACTTTTATGCTCCAAAAACATCCAAAATGCTTCCTTTTCCAGATTTCTTCTCCAAAGTACCTAAAANAAGTTCTCGATAACCTCAGGTTCTCGATAATAAGTATCAAAGTTTCGAGATTATACAATCACGAAACTATCCAATAAGTCGAAGTGTTTTCTTTCTTATACAAGAGAGAAAAGCACTGAGTAAGCAACAAAAAAACTTAAGTAGTAATATCGAAAGTTCTCGATAAAAGAGGGTTTAAGGTTCTCGATAAAATGGGGTTTTGTGTTCTCGATAGAGTGCCAAAAATACGTTTTTTTGTTTTGTGAAAAAGCAAGCCTAAAACGAGTTTTTAATCCAAAATTCTTGTACAACTAGCATTAAAATGATGAAATCTTAATGAAAGTTGCAAACTTGAACTTTTTAACAAAAATTATAAAATTTTCGATAAATAGTACAAGTTTGTACGAATCTTAAAAAACCCAAAAATTTTGAAACTTTGTTGTTTGTTTTGGTTTCTAACACAAGTTTGTAATCAAATATGTGATAAAAACACAAAAGAAGCAAGAAAGTTGCAATCTTTTTGATGTTAACGTGGTAAAAAACGTGTTTGAGGGGCGTATAAAACAAAAAAAAATAAACTACACCTTCTTCTAGCGATTGATACCACTTGTTAGGTCACCATATTAGTAAACACAAGTATTCAAATGAAAGAAATGAGATGAGAATTAGACTTGGTTGATTAAGATCAATATGAAAGATGAAAGAACAAGAGTTTCCTTTAGATATGAAATTAACCAACAAGAGAAAGGATTACTTAGAGGTCCTATTTATAGGATGGGAGCTAGGGCAACACGCCTAGTCCTTCCTTTCTCTTAAACGTTTGGGCTTTAGGCCCTATTGGACTTTAACTTAGACTATTACATAAAACCATACGAGTATTAAATAACGTAGCTAAATAAGATAATTCTAGCAACCTATTACAATAACTGAAATGACCGAGACTTGACTGAATAGTTGAAAACTATGATCCTAACAGACGTTGATGTGTGAACGAGTAACTTGTGCACTTTACGTTTTGTATTACAAGTTACGTGTTTGTCATCATTAAAACATGAAGACATTTTATAGACTAAACATCGTAACGTTTGCACTAACAGAGTTTTATGGATATAAGATCGATTTTGAAAGGGTGGTTAAGTAAGGTTATGGTACAACCCTGAATGACGGTGTTAGTACTAACTAAGTTTCCGTCGGCCATTTCTATGTCATAGTAGGTATTTAAAGTAATGGGTTTGATCCTAAGTCTAGAGGCAAAAGGTATAGATACGAAACTCTTATCGGCTTCAGAATCAAATAGTACTCTAACTAGATGATGGTTTAAGAAAAACTTACCCGTGACTATGCTCGGATCTTGTTGGTCATTCCTATCCCTCAACATATAAGCTCTTCCCTGGGCACCATCAGTATTTTTCTTTTGACGTCTATTTGCATAGTGTCCTTTCTCTCCGCAAGCATGACAAATGACCGTTACTGGTGGCGGATTGCTCCCAGTGGCTGGTCCTTTGAGCTTGCAAACCTTTGGCTGATGGCCCACCTTGTTACATGTAGTACACTTGATGAAACAAGGCCCTGTGTGGTGTAAAGCACATTTTTTACACATAGGGGCTTTCCCAGCATAACCACTTCCTTCATTTGGAGTGGTGGCATAAGCTCTAGTAGTTTCTTGCCTTGGGTTTGGTTGAGGATAGGGGTTGGTACGATGATTACCATTAGTGTTATGGGTGTTACCAAAAGCTCTCCCATCGTGGAACTTTCGTTTATTATCGTTGGGCGCTGGCACAGAGTTGTGCTGATATGTGTNTGTTACTTGATCCATTAACCTCAAAGTAATGTTAATGGCTTCCTCTAAAGTTTGTGGTTTAGAGGCAGTAACATTCCCTTCGATACTCCGGGGTAAACCTCTGATGAAAACTTCTATCATCTTTTCAGTAGTTGGCACCATTTTAGGAGACAAAGTTGCCAATTCCTGAAATCTCCTAATATAAGTTTTAACATCATTCCCCTTTACAGTCAAGTTGTAAAACTCATCTTCCATTTTCTTGACTTTCGTTCGAGGGCAGTATTTCTTAGTCATAAGCTTCTTAAATTCAGTCCAGGTGATCTTGTATGCCTCCTCAATTCCTATTGGCTGGGCATACGAGTTCCACCAGGACAAAGCTTCTTCGGTAAGAGTACCGGTAGCAAACTTAACTCTACAATCCTCAGTAGAGTTACTACGGGAGAATACTGATTCACATCTTTCAAACCAATGGATTAGTCCTATGGCCCCTTCTGTCCCTTTGAAATTGAAAGGCTGACAGCTCATAAATTCCTTGTAGTTACTCTTCTTCACCACAGGAATTTCGGGGTTTCTAGCCATGTTAGCATCCCTGGCTTCTAGTGCCGCAGTCACACTGTCAGCAACTAGTTGCCAGATGGCTTCCTGAGTCATGGCGGGAGTAGTGGGAGTAGCGGGAGTAGTCGATCTCATACGTGCCATTCTACAGACGTTCATAAGATAAGATGAGATAAGAATAATGTCATAGCCGAATATAATGAGGATTAAAATTCGACATGGACATTCTTGCAAGTTCTAACTAATAGAATCTTGCGTAGAGACGGAAAATACAAGTTCTAACTCTTAGAACATTGTCTGATACCAGAGAAATAGAGTATAACGGATGGGTAGGGAATCCTAAAACTAAAAGGGTGGATTTCCTAATAAGATTTACTAAATTCCTCAGAAGTTCGTTTCCCCCATCTAAAGGCATAGTGATACTAATCTAAAAGATTCTAATTATTATAAGTTTTAGTGTTCCTAGGTGAAATTACTGGTTTTAAAATTTCTAATAACCTTGAGTTTTTAAAACTTAGGGTAGGCCTATAGTGGTTCCTAAAATATATGGCATAGGGGATCCTAATACAGGATACATAACTTAAGAAAACTAGGTATAGGCAAACTATAACTTCTATAACGACTTGTTCCTATATCTTACAAGGTGAAAACTTAACAAGTACCCGCATATAGCTAAACTATCTATATAGCTAAACTACCTATTAGAACTAAGTCTATAACCTTACTAGTTTGATCCTTTGCTATTCTTAAGTTCCTGGATTGCTTCTAAAAGATCTCTTATATCAGACTTATGACTATCTCTAATGTCCTCGATGATCATTTCTATAGTGGAAATTCTAACATGAGCTGTAACTACCTCATCAGAGTGGCCTTCATATTTCTTTTGTAACTTAGAAATTTGACTACGAGTTTTCTATATTTCGTTTTCTAACCTGTTATAGTCTTTTTGGATTATAACTCTACCTTTTCCTAGATCACAAATCTTATTTTCTACTTCCTCGATACGTCCTAAGGAAAACTTATCTAGGTGACTAAGTATGTCCTCAATTTATTCCTCATGCCTTTCTAAAGGCGTTTTATAAGAACTACTTCCTATTTCAAACCTAGAGGAGGAGAGGGTGGTATAATACGTATTTTCTTACGAGGAGGGGAAACTACTTCGGGAACATAGTAATCTTGGGTATTAAAGTGGGGTATAGATGGAGTAGGGGTTAAAGTAGGTACGGTAGGAATATCACCAACATATGCTTGCATATAACCGTTATATGTTTGCATATAGGGATCATTCGGGGAGGGTTCTATAGCTAAGGCAACTAAGAGGTTCTGAGCTAATTCTTCCGGAGAATTAGAATCATAGGATGAGTGGCTAGGAGTAGCCGGGGTATATTCATAACTATCCGATGAAAAATCCTCATCATCAGTATCCAACACGATGATAGGAATATTAGGGGAAGTCATTGGTAACTGTAATACCCGGGAAAGTATCTTAGCATAATTCTAACTTATATTATTATCCTAAAGGCAATTCGGGGAGTTCAATAGGGAATCTAACCTAAAGGCAAGTCGGGGAATGTAATAGTGAATCTAACCTAAAGGCAATTTGGGGATCTAACCTAAAGGCAAGTCGGGGAGTCTAGTGGCACGGAGGACTTTTAGAAAAACTGGTTATAGTTTAGGAAAAACCTTTTGTTCTCAATAACCAATGCTCTGGTACCAATCTGTAACACCCTCATTTTTCATAGATCACAGCGGAATTTGATCTGGGGTATTACTTCATGGATACAAAGACATGAGAATAGAAAACGGCTAAAAAAGAGACGTTTCTGAAAAAGAAGTTATCATTCATTTATTCATCAGAGTTTTTGATAACGTCAAATTTACCCATGATTTAAGCGTTAATTTCCCTTTAAATTTCTCATCTTTTCTATTCATATGAAGAATATATACTCTTATTTCTTCCTATTTTTGTTTCAGGGTAAAGATGAATAAAAGTACGTTATTGATGATTTATTGGCTTAAGAATGGGAATTACGCTTAAAGTTACTATGAAGACATAAACATTGCGGTCTAGTTAAGTGATGAAGATACACCGTTAGATGATTTATACCCCAAGTGATGAAGACTACGCCGTAGTAAGCAAATGAGCTACGGCGTAACAGAGTAAACTACCAAGCTACGCCGTAGTTAGTAATTGGACTACGGCGTAATATTGAAGATAAGAGCCCTACGCCCATAACAAGTCATTGAGTTACGGAGTAGGAAAGATTTTACGAAGACTACGACGTAACATTCCAACAAGCTACGCCGTAGAGATGATTAACAAAGGTTACGGCGTAGTCCTACCAGACGACTACGCCGTAGCGATGACGAGCACTATAAATACCAAAGGAAATTCGTCTATTCGATGTCAAGTTCCTTTCCCCCAAACCTTCACTAGGGTTTGGGGAGAACGACCCAGAAGAAGAATGAAGACCACGAAGGTTAGAGAGATGGTGTATAATTAGACTAGGGGCATCCTAGTCTAATACATGTTCGAATTCTATTTAGTTTTACATTCATGAATTCTCTTTATTAAGATTTGGTTTAAGTTTATCATTCATGTTTATAAATGTAGAAGTTTTCTTTGCTTGTTCGTTATCCTTTCGTTTCGGTAGTGTAAAAGCTTGGTAGTATCTACTAGTCTAGGTGAATTAACCCTAGGACCCTAGACGAGTAGGTTGTGGGGATTGGTAAGAATTGGCCATAGGACTACCTTTCTTTATGTGTGAATTAACCCTAGGACCACCTACCAACCGGGTACGCTTAAGCAGCTAGAGGGAATCTAAGATCTGAACATGCTGGGTTCCACTAGAACAAATCTATTAAACATGGCACTTAACGACTCTTGCATCTTGGCCCGATGAACTCTCGGCTTTACAATAGTCGAGAATAGGACAAGGTGCAAGATAGGGCTGACGATCTGACCAATTGACTCTTGTCCAGCTGCACCCACTACATAGAACACTAGAATATGAATATACTTTGCCTTAATATCTTAGTAACCTATCTTAAGCCCTAGTATCTTTATTTCCTCTTTTGTTTATTTACGTCTTGGTTACTATTTACTCTATTCAACTAATACCCTTTTTTAGTACTTATCTTAGTTCGCCAGAACAATAGCTCTTGGGACGACACTTGGATTTATCTAACGGCACACTACACATGACCGGGTACACTGCCCGTTAGTATGTGTTAATCCTTATAACTCCAAGTTTATAAATGTAAAACAGGATGAATAAAACGCATCAANTGACGATCTGACCAATTGACTCTTGTCCAGCTGCACCCACTACATAGAACACTAGAATATGAATATACTTTGCCTTAATATCTTAGTAACCTATCTTAAGCCCTAGTATCTTTATTTCCTCTTTTGTTTATTTACGTCTTGGTTACTATTTACTCTATTCAACTAATACCCTTTTTTAGTACTTATCTTAGTTCGCCAGAACAATAGCTCTTGGGACGACACTTGGATTTATCTAACGGCACACTACACATGACCGGGTACACTGCCCGTTAGTATGTGTTAATCCTTATAACTCCAAGTTTATAAATGTAAAACAGGATGAATAAAACGCATCAAGTTTTTGGCGCCGCTGCCGGGGAGCAGTTTATTTAGGCGAATTAAGGTATGTTTCAATTTTTACATTAAAAGATCAAGACAAAACATACATTGACGATCTACATATGAGTTTTGACCTCGTTACGAAATCATGAATATCCAGGTACGCAAACTTACAATTTATCATTTAAACTTTGACCTAACTACGACGTAGCAGCTAACCGAACTACGCCGTAGCAATATTTTATAATTAAAATAAAAACTGAACTTTTGCACTAACTACGGCTTAGCTCTTTCAAAGAGCTACGGCGTAGCAACCTAAGGGTATAAAAACGTGTTATGCATACACATAGACAATTGCAACTCATTCTTCACAAACACACGACCCCTATTCGAAAAATTTTCCAAGAAATTTGTTCATTCCCTTTCCTTTGCATCCACAATGGCATGTAAACACCCCTAACTTCTTATCTTGACTTTCTTATAATTTATTTGCAATTATTAGGGTTTGTTCTTGCTAGCATTAGATGGGTAAGATTTTAACGCGATTAGGGTTAGGATCTAACCTGTTAATTGATGTTTTGAACAAATGTATGAATTTGATTTAGCTTTACTCGATTCAAATTAATTAAAAAATTAGGTTTAGGCTAAAATTGCTACTTATCGATGTAATTGAACTTGCCCCGCTAAATATTTGAGTGGGAAACCGTTATTTTAAACTTTGGTAGGAATTTTTATGGTTACGGCGTAGCAAATTGATCATTGCCCCGTAACAATAGCAGTTAGCGACAGTAGAATGGTCGCTACGGCGTAGCTAGTCATAGCGCTACGCCGTAGCACTTGTTTTTGCTCAGAACATAATTTTCAAAATTTGATGACTACGGCGTAGCTAGTTATTGAACTACGCCATAGCTCAAGATTTTAAACAGCACAACCATTTTCAAAACTACGGCATAGCTAGTGATAGCGCTACGCCGTAGTTTCAGTTTTTACACAGAGTACTTTAGACAATTACGACGTAGCTAGTAATGGAACTACGCCGTAGTCTATATATAAATCAGTTACGGCGTAGCTACTAACAGCGCTACGTCGTAGGATCTAAAACCTATTATTCTTATGTTTCTAACTTTCTTATTTTTTCAGGAAACAATAACAACGGTCTTACTCAATGGTTTAAGTTCCTGGACTATGATCCGGTTGATAGAAAGATTTGCAAAGAAGAACTCCGTGAACTAATGAGTAAAACAATTGAGGGTTCTGAAGCTCTTAGTAGGGATGCTCTCGATACCATTAGCGAAGGAGATGTTACGACTAAGTTGGAGAAATTGTGTAACACCAAATTTAATTGCCCCAATGGAAGTTTTACTTGCAGAGCTTGGATGACCATTTTTACTATTAATGAACCAGTCATCCATGAATATGTTTGGGAATTCTTGGCCTCAGTTGATTTTGAGGAAGATGTGACCAATATGACGGAGAATTGTTTGTTTTTCCAGCTTGGTGGTGTTAGGAGAGAGATGACTATGAGGCAATTCATCTCTGCAATGGGACTTTATTCTAGTAGAACACTTGATTATACCGCCTTTCAAGAATACCACAACCTTTGTTTAAGGGAAAGACCGCATGACTATAATCCTACAACTTACTATCAGCAAATTTCGGGTTTAGCAGATTACAAGTCCAGGAGTCCACCTTCCTACAAAACAATCATGGACCCCATCCACNGTACAACAAACTAACTACTTTCGATGGAACGCTGATCGTACCAGTCAGATGCTCGAACACATGCATTTGAGCCACCCTCGTTGGAATGGGCCGGATTATGTGGATCAGTCCAACATACCAGACATGGGAGTCCAGCACGGTGTTAGCTTCATGCATCCGGGCACTTCATCTTCAGCCCCTCAAGATCCTTATGGCCCTACCACTCAATTTGGCACACCTATAGAACACGATCAAGATTGAGAATGAAATCTCTAATCATCGCTTCTATCCTTATCTTTAAAACAATTTATCATTTTGGGGTCTGTAATAACTTTACTAGGACATAACTTGCCACTAATATTTATATTTTGGGTATTAGGAATGGTTGAATGCAGGTTTTAGCTTCTGGATTTTGTTGCAGACTGTTGCTACGGCGTAGCAGGTCTTTGACCTACGCCGTAGCAACGTTGGAGAGACGAGTGAACATTCTGTCTCAAATTGGGAGCTACGGCGTAGCTAGGTCCACAGACCTACGCCGTAGCTAGTACCCACTGGAAAAAAAAAATTGTGAGGAAACTTCCGAGAGCATGAGCGTGAGGGGAATTTTTCTTTTTCATTTCTATTCTATTTTTCTATTTTTTTTATTTTGTACAAATGGGACTTTGCACAAACTAAGTGGGGGGATAGGAAATAGAATACGAAATAATTACTTAAATTAGTACTTGTCCTCATTTTCTAGTTTTACAAACCATACAAAACGTGCCATTTTGAAAAATTTTGACACATATTTACAAAGCTAGAATAAATTTAATCCCGAGCACACTATAACCCTTGATTACATGGTGAGATCTAACCTTTCTGTTTCCAATTATTTTACCCCAAATCTACCAAATATTGAGTGTGCCGGTAGTAGCTTAGACATTAGAACTTGGCTTTNTACTTGTCCTCATTTTCTAGTTTTACAAACCATACAAAACGTGCCATTTTGAAAAATTTTGACACATATTTACAAAGCTAGAATAAATTTAATCCCGAGCACACTATAACCCTTGATTACATGGTGAGATCTAACCTTTCTGTTTCCAATTATTTTACCCCAAATCTACCAAATATTGAGTGTGCCGGTAGTAGCTTAGACATTAGAACTTGGCTTTTACATCATTTCGAGACCACAAACGAGTAATGTGTTTTTTATAATACGTTTGGAAGAGACTTTTTGAGAAAACAATGTTGTTAGGATTATCAACCACATAAACTATTACACCTCAACCCTTCGATTAGTTGCATTGACTTTTCGATCTACACACTTAAACCCTTGTTTGCACTCACTTTCAGTGCAACATACCTTTAGATACACCTTATTGAACCATTCCTCTCAAAATCCCATTACACCCTTACATTCTAACCAACTGTGTAACCTTATGTTTTTGATCGAGAAATCTCCTTTTGCCTCAACGTCATGAAATGCCTAGTTCAAGAATCAAGAAAGGAAAGTTGTAACCGAAGACCCCCCAATGTCCTCCACCTAAGTTAATCCCAAGTGGGGGGATGATATTATCAGTCTATCATTATATAAAAAAAATCTGTGAATTTCAGTATTTAGAAAGTAGGAATAAAGCGTGCAAATCATAAGCACCAATAAGATAGCTTATCATGGAAGACATGGCTTTCTTTACCAGAAGAATTGTTGGAAGAAAAACTGTGTCACTTGTCACACATATGAATCAACACTTCGGAAGATTGGCATTTTCTGGCAAAAGGGCAATTGGTGATTACTCGGTTAAAAGATAAGATTACTTTCCCTCTTTACCTTTACTATATCCAACATTACAACCTACCCTTTTTAGTTGTGAATGTAGGATCTAAACACACGCCTTGTGTTAGAGTGATACTTTGAGTTATATTATTAAGCACGCGGAATATACTTAACAATACTTAGAATATTTATTGTATGATGTAATGTAAGTGAGAACAGTTGTAAGTTTAACACCAAAGCTTCAATATTATTGATAATAATACGAGTGATCTTGCATATCACTAGGGTTACACCTTGAAGCTTTCTACTGTTGATACATACCTAGAACAATGACCTAGGACCTCCTTTTAAAGCACAAGGAGTCCTTTACAAGATAAATATAAAACTAACAGAATAGAATATACACAAGATCTTTTCTATATTTATCTATATACAAATACATAACAGTTATCCTAACAGCAGTGGTAATAATATGTACTAGCAGTGGTAATGTGTTTCCACTGCTAGTGCATTCTTCAGCAGTGTCTTCCACAAGTGTTGGATCGTTATACTCTGACCAAACTACTTTATTATAGCTTGTCTAAGGTTTAGCAGTCTTGGATAAATCCTAAACTACTAATGATGAAACACTGAATTACTCTATTAAGTATGCGGAATTACTTAACAAAGCTAAGAAGAATTATAACAACTTCAACACTTTTTATTAACCAAACTTTGAACCTGCTACTTGTGCAGATTCACAAACAACCCTAAATATCTCTAATATCGTATTCTTATATTCGTATCTCTAATAATGACTTAGGGATCCTTTTATAGGCACAAGGAATACCCTAGTTGGTTTACAATACTTGAACAACAAGTATACTAATTCCTAATATATCTAATCTTCTAAAATCTTCTAATAATTCTT